>MINK01187594.1:0-100629 GCA_001735545.1 Phormia regina
TTTGCCAGACTTTTTTTGTTTCAATTTATTTTGTCTGATTTTTTTTATTGAAAAAATCCCCTTGTATTTGTTTAAAAAAAAATATTAAGAAACAAGTGTCTTGTTGATATTTTTGTTAAAAAAAAAAAAAAAAATATAAACAATAAATTGTTGGTGTTGTTTGACTGAATGTTAAGCCTTTATTGATTTTTCTTAGAAGAAAAGAGTTTTTGTTTTTGCTGTTTTGTTATAAAATTTAATCAAATAAACGTGACTTTACTTATAGGGTTTTATACAACATATATAAAGGAGTGTAGATGTAATGAGATGTATGTGAATAACTGAACATTTTTTAAGGGAAGTTTACCTTAGGGTGGCATCTCTAATAAAGGATTATTTTTTTAGTTAAATTTTAAAATAAATTTTTTGTATTTTATTCTGGCTCAAGTTCATTTTTGTAATCTTTTTGTATAATACAGATTAAGATTTATTGGACACTAGCAGGATGGAATGCATTAGAGGATCAGAAAATGAAAAATTATTAACTCATAAAAAGTTCGAAATAATATTCATCATTTACAAAATTTTAAAATATATTTATTTTTAATTCAAATTTTAATAAATATTTTAATTGTTTTTTTTTTTATAATATTTTTAAAGTTATCACACCTTCTCTTTTTAGTTAATAGGTATTTGCGTCTTATTTTTTTGTTTTGTTTAGTCCCGTTAATATATGTATGATATGGGTGTTATATATTTTTGGTTGACTTTTTTTTTTATTTTATTATCAATTTATTTTTAAGGAAGTAACATTTAAATTTGAATTGGATTTTATTCATGCAAAATATTTGCACACGCTTGTATACAAAAAAATATATACATATATATGGTTTTTATCAAGTAACGAAAAAATCGTGTCTATTTTAAAGAAATTAACATTTTAAATTGTTAAATTGTTGATTGAACAATAAATGTTAAAATAAAAAAATAAAAAAATGAGAAAAAAATGCATACTTAATTTTGTGTAACAATAAGATTTGAATACAGTACTAGACTTGTAAAAAATATAAATAATTTATAATTTTTTCTCAAAAAAAGTATATATTTTTTTCAAAATTCTTTGTTTAAAAATTATTTTAGTGTCCTTAGTTTTTCAATCCGGTATGTCACATATCTTTCAAAATTAATATGGCAGCACGCATGTTGTGCGATGTTGCCAAATAAACTCTTCAAATTGCTGCTAAATGTTTAGTTTGAAATTTATAAAAAATCAAAATGAAAAAGAGTAATACTTTTAAAAGAAGTAATTTAAATATGTTTTATATATTATTTTAATAAAATTCCTTTTCGAGATCACTAAAAATGACATTTTAATGACTGCAATAATGCCTTTTATTTCAAACTAAAAACTATATTACAAAATATAATAATAAAAGCAACAACAACAATTAACTGTTAATTGTTAATTTTCTACTTTAATTACTCATTAGCATTGTAAATTTTTAAATATAAATTTTATTATTGTCTCACAAACTTGACAATTTTTCAGACATTTAGACATGATTTTTATATTAGAACGAATTGTATAGAATTTTATTATTATTTTTTTTTTTTTGTTTAAGAAATAATACAACAACAAAATCATATTTCACATGCAGTTAGTTAGTCAAGACATAACAGAACACTTTACTGCTTTAGCACAGTCAGACATTTTTAAGTCACTTAAATGCTGATGCTGGAATTGTTTGGCGATGAATTGTTGTTTTTTTTTTTTTATTTTTTGTTATTATTTTAAAACCAGACAAGTGCATAAATAAATTATATATATATTGTTTTTTTATCATATAAAATAGATACAAAATAAAAATAATAATAATTTTACTTTTAACATGGCAACAATATATATATAAAAAAAATGTATATATATTTTTATTTGTATGTATGTATACACAAGTATGTATATTATTATTAACTTTATTCATCCATAAACAATTAAATATTCATATAAGAAAAAAAAAACTATAATAAAAAAGTTTTATTGTTGCTTTTTTATTTTCATTTTTAAATTTATTTGAAATTACTATAATTGCTGTTACAATCGCAACAATTAAAAATCAAATAATTTTTCTCTAATTTAGATAAATAAAAATAATAATGGAAAATTTACCTTTGTAACCATTAGAATTATTAAATAACGAATATGAATTACGTAATTTGTATTAAAATATAGAATAAAAGTTTTAAACAAGTGAGAATAGGGTATTATTACCAAAATATATGTAAATTGTACGCAGCTTTTTTAATAAATAAAATATATTTAAATATAATATAATATAATAAGTTAATAAAAATGCAACTCTGTTTATGTGAGTAAATGATAGTGATGCCATATAGGCATACGAGTAGTAATTTTATTTTTAAATTTCCAGACATAGGATTAAATTATAATTAATTTCTTTTTATAAAAATATTAAACCTAAAACCCATATAAACTGCAGTTAACCTACTCTTACCACATAAATTGAATAAAGTTGATAAAATTGAATTTAATATTTTTTGCCAAAGCAAAATAATGGAAAAAAATTTTGTTATTGTTTTACGCTCATTTATTACAACAACCAACCAGCCAGCCAACAAACAATTGCATACAATAAATGTTAAATTATGCAAATAATTTTTTTTCTAAAAAAAAAAAACAACAACAAAAATGTGGCACAACGTTTTTGTGAAAATCAACAGACCTTATTTTGACGTTTAAACATTTAAAATAGGAATGTATATACAATTACTTGTTTCTATATATACATACATATTTATAGTATCTATATACATTCATATATACCTTTTACATACATATACATATGTATATATGGGTGTATTTAAACTATGCGTCATTTTTGTTTTTTTTTTTTAATACAAAAACCGCTGTTTTTATTATACCTTGATTTATGCACAAAAAAGTAACAAACAAACAATACAAAAACAACAACAAAATTGTTTTCATCGTCAGACATATGTTTTATTACTCGTCTTGTTTTTTTTTTTTTTTAATTTTAAATTTTTGTTTTGTCTACTTTATAAAAATGTTTAAATTAAAAAAATAGCAAATACATCATTATTACAAATACAGAAATTTTTAAATTATTTCTGTGTTGTTTTTGTTTGCTAATATTTTTGCAGTTTTTAATATGCAAAACAAGTTTAGAAAATATGATTTGAAAAAAATGTTTGTTGTGAAAAAAATTTTTAATACAAAACTAAAATTAAAATAAAATAACACTCGTATTGGAAGACAAATATAAATAAAAACGCCCACTATTTTAACTATTTTTAAAATATTTTATGATTAAATAAATTTATTTAAAACGAGCTGATTGACCCGGTATTGCGCGGGTATTATTTAAAATAACCCTGGAAGGGCTTCAATTTTACCACTCTGATTGCTGATTCTTCAAGATGATTTCAATGATATATCATCAATTTATTGCAGAGGGGATGATAAATTTTATTTTTTAAATGACAAAAAATTATAAAAATATTGCTGTTATTATTTTCTTTTAAATAATAAAGAGAAGATATATTCCAGGAAGATATCTTCCAAATGTTTGTAAAGATATTTCAATTAAAGAAATTAATTTGTATTTTAAAAAGCAAAACGTAATGTTCTTATTTATGAAATCAATTTTTAAAATAATTTAGGGAAATGTCTGTTAATATTTATATATTCTTTTGTATGTTATTTATGGCAATAAATACCGAAATTCAAATCCCGGGATTTTAGGGATCGGCTAATATGTACCAAAATGTATACCAAAAAATATAATGAACCGTCATAATTACTCAGTTAATACTAAAGGTTACCATATGTTAAAAATTAATTTTAATCAAAATAATAAATATACATTATAGTCATATGTACTTAAATGTGTTTAATTAATAATAAAAATATTTGTTTTATTTAAATTAATATTAATGACTAATAATATAATGTATCTATATAACCTCCTCCCTTTTCTTTCTACTGTAACTGATCTTTCTAGCCTCTATTGAGTTTAATCAACTTGACTTCAATAGAACAACATTGTGGCACGATCAGTAAATACAATTAATATAAAATGTTTTTTTTTTTTTTTTTTTTTGTTTTTTGCAAAATAATAGACATTTTGTTTTTTCTATAGTCATGACAAAGAGAAATTTGAAAATAAATTATTAGAAATACAAGAGAATTAAAATTTCAATTGCTAGAGAAATTTAAAAGGTTCAAACATTTTAAATAATGACGTTAGAATTAAAAATTGTATGTTTGTTAATTTTTTGGTGAAAGGCGGCCTATTAAATTTCTAAAAACAATTTAATTATATATATTAACAAAAACAATCTTGACCTTGTGGAAAGTTGGGAAGATATAGAATTTTTTAAAAAGAATTAATAAAAAGCACACAGCTGGCAATAATATTATTAAAAGCTTTTCAAAAATAAATTTTATTGATTTTTTTTTATTGGCTTTTCTAGGAATTGTTTAACATTTGTTTTTTTTTTTTAATGATATCCTTAAAATAAGTTTATGCCCAGTAGAATATAAATTATTTTTAATTTCCTCTTTTGGTTTTCTTTTGAAGTTTATTTTTAATAAGTAGTTTAATAAGCAAGATAAATATCAATGGATGGGAATGTGTTTAAATTTTTTAAAGCAATAATAAAAATATTTTTTACTATTGTTAACCAATAATATGGCAACACTAAAAGTTACTTATATAAATGAAGTTGTATTTTTAATTAAAACGATTTTTATTGAGAAGCTAAATTACGTTTATTTTATTTTTTTTATAAAATTGAAAACGGTTTTATGTAGGCATATGGCAACACCTTAAGCAGAGCAAATGTAATGGCAACTCTTTGTAGGTATTTAAAAAATATAGTGATGCCATATTTGTGTGTAAAGTTGAACATATAAAAAAAAAAACAAAACAATATTCTATTTAACTATTTTTGAAAAACATAAAAAATTTTATTATATATTTTGTTGTATAAGTTTCAAAATTCACGAAATTACCTGGTATCATACGAATTATTCTCATGCCGGTTTCAAGTTGATTTTCCTAAATTTTGTTTTTCTATAATTTTGTTTTCTTTGCCATAAATTAGAAAAAAAAACTATAATATAAACAAAAGAGCAATAAAAACACAAGAATCCTTTTATCCTGTTCTCTTTATAAATCTCTCTTATCCTCAACGCCTTTGTTGATGGAATTTTCTTTATATTCGAAAAAAATCCATAAAACCCAACAGAGTGAAAAAGAATTTTTTTTAATTTTTATCTTATGTCTAGCACTCATAAAAGCAAAAACTTGACATTCAAAAATCATTTTATTTAGTCTCTGTATTTGCTTTTCTCTAATATTTCCCTTTATCCCATAATGGTTGCTCTATACTTTTCCGTTTACTCCTCACCATAATTTTTTTTTCCAAACAAAACAAGAAAAATAATGAATAATTTTATATGTTAAAAAAAACAGCAACAAAAACATAAATATAAAAGAAAAAATAAAACATTAATAAAACGTAAAAAAAATAATAAAATCCAACCAACATTAAATACTCTACTACTTTTTTTTTTTTTGAAAATACATTCATACAATGAAACCTAAACACATGCAAAACGGAAATCCGCAGCAGCGTTGCTGTTTAAAGTATCAGTCAGCAATTGTTTTTGTATATGCGAAGTAAGCTTTCCTTTATATATTCAATTCATGGCTAGATTCCCATTAAAGAATTAAAGAAAACAACAGCAACAACAACAATAGCAAAAACATAAAACAAAAATATACAACAACTGACAAGCATATGTAGAGTCATCCGGCCACCTTGTTATTGTCATCCATTCCCTGCCAGAATACCAGTAAAATAAATATATAGTACAATATTTCGCTATATAAATTTTTCTCCTGTTTATATTTTAATAAAAAAGGCTTGACAGGCAGGCAGGCAGCTGTTAAAATAGAAGAAGAAGAAGAAGAAATAAAAAGAAGCAGCATATTATTATTACTTTACATTCATTACACAAAGCTCTCAAAAAAACAAAAACAAATGTATACATACATACGTTGGTTGTTATGTATGTACATATCCAGACATGAAAAGGATGAATGAATGAATGAAAGAAAATTGTTTTACGCAATTGAAAAAGAATAAAACTTTTCTTTAGATTTTGGGATGAATATGATGTGACTAGAATTTAAATTAAATAGCGCAGAAAAAAATGTTTGTAGTAAAAATCTTTATTGTAAAAAATTATATATATTATTGTTTTTTTTTTTTTTTTGAAAACCCGGTTACTGGTTACTTTTTGAAAATTTTGTTACATTTATAAACATTTTTATAAGTATATTTGTATTTAAAACATATTTATATATTTTTTTTTTTGGAAATTTATAATAATTCAAAGTAACCGGTACCACTCTTAATTTTTTATTAAACATTTTTAGATTACATTTTGTTTTTTGTTAATGTTAAGTGTTTTTTAATACATTTGCTATCTACTTTAATTATAGCTTTTTAGCTTTTTATAGCTTTTTATAAATATTATTATATTTTAATTTCAAAAAAATTTTGTAATTTTGTAAAAATTTAACATTTTTTATAAAGTGATTATCGGTTATTTTGATATTTACTTGGGGGGTTTTAATTAAGTATTTTTTTGGTTGTCAAATATATAATATTTTTAATATATATTCTGTTGTTTTTATAAAAAATATTTAGATATTTAATCAAAGAAAATATTAAGAATTTTACATTTAAATAAAAATGATACAATTCTTTTTATTTGAAATGATTTTTTTTAAAACCGATTATTGGTTACTTTTTACAAATTTTGATATTATTGAAAATGTTTGTTATAAACAAATTAGCTTAATAAGGAAATATATATATATTTTTACAATTATTTTTACAATTTTATGCAACCGTCTATTGGTTACTTTTAATAAACTTTGAGATAATTTTTTATTAAATTTTTCTGGGTTTTTCCTTAATCGGTTAGTAGTTACTTTTTTCAGTTTTGTTATTTATAAAATGAAAATTTAATATTTTCTAGTTTACTTAAGAAAACTGTACAATTTTTTGTAAAATTTTCTTTCAATTTCGTATCATTTTTAAAAAAACTTACAACCAGTTACTGATTACTTTAAATTTTTTTTTGAAATAAATATTTAATTTTACATAAATTGTTAACCTAAATTGTAAAAACAATATTTCACACTTTTTAAAAATTATTCAGATAATTTTCTAAAATCGGTTATCGATTACTTTTTCTTATTATTGATTATTCGAAAGAATTTTTAATATATTTGTAGTTTATAATAAAAATTTATAAAATATCTTCTTAGTTTTATGAATTTTTTTAATAATTTTGTCGAATTTGTGCAACAATTTTTTCAGATCGGGTGTCAACGTACGAATCACCAGGAGTGATCGAACGTTTTGCTGATATAACACTGGAATTTTAAACTAACGGGTTGTGACAGTTGTGACGAGGATGTGACATTGACGAACGACTAGAATATAAGAGTATCTTTGGAGAGTAAACAATTCTTAGCAGTTAAGATTTTTATTTGGTTTATCTTTGAATAAATAACTATATTTCATTAAAAGTTAAATGGAATAAATGTTTTATTAATTAAAATAAAACTGAAATTTTCGTTTTCATTAAAAACCCTACATATATTTTAAGGGATTTTTTTATATATTTTTTATGCAGCGATTATTTTTATTTTTTTGTTTTTTTTAGTTCGTTACTGACAACTTATAAATTTTGGCATTTGTCAAACTTTTGTTTTAAAGAAGAACGCAACGATTACTGGTTACTTCTGATTTTTTTTTAAGATTTTAGTTGATTATTTTTAGTTATTTTCATTATTAAAAATATAAAATCTTTTAATAGCTGAAATTTTATTAAACTTTTAAATTAAATTTTCTAACCCAAAAGTAAAAAAAAGCTCAAAAAAATTGATTGTCATTTTGTCAGGCGTTTTCTTGAGTTTTCTAACACAACACACAACAGCACTTTTTCAATATTGTGTGACATGCGCTTTTAGTCAACGCCAATCAACGTGTATGTGTTTATAAATGTTTCAAAAGTATGACTATGCAACAAAATACCCACGTCCATCTAAAATACCACCCTAGAAGTTGTATTTTTTGTAATTTTTTTTTCTTTTTACGAAAGACAGGAAAAGAAACTTAAGAATTTGCTGTAAAAGAGGAAAACTCCAGAAAAAAATCAATCCTTTAGAGAATGAAAAAAAGCTGCTAAGATATTTGCTATGCAGTGTATTTTGTTATTTGAAATAATATAAATATTTTTACAGCCTTTAAACGAAAATAAAAAATAATAATTAAGTTTAGAATTTCATATGCCTGTGAAAACAAAAACCGAAATATAACTTCAAGTGTAATGATGATGAGCTATTTAAAATATGTCTGGTTTTATTTTCTTTTTACATTTATTATAGAAATTCATTTTATGCTGACATCAAATATGCCAACCATGCTATATTGCATATTTTGGCTTATTATTCGAGTTTTGCTACATATTATTGAATAATGTTGTTGGATGTTTAAAAGGGGGGAAGCAATAAAGTTTTGGGTTTTTGATATCAAAATATGTAAAGAACTATGTGTAGTTATTTTCAATTTAGTCATAATGCTACAAAAAAATGCCCAGAAATATATTACAAAATCTGGCAACTCGTCTTTGGCTGTGACTTTTTATTCCCGGTCCTCATTCACCTACCTGTAAATATTTAACATTAACAATAACATCATGTTAATGATAAGTGAAGACCGTTCAATTTTTTCGATCTTTAAACATGATGTTATCGTTAAAAGTTATTAAATAATAATAATAATGTCATGCTATGTATCATATAATAAATGTATGGAAAAAACCCAGGTATTATTCTTAGCTTTGAAGTAAAAAAAAAAAAAAAATTAAAAAAAGTACCACTATCGCAACAAAAATGTAAAGTACCACGATTTTATTTTCTTAGCAATAAGAAATACTTTTATTTACAATATATATATTTTTTTAGATTTTATAAGGCAACTGCTCAGTTGTGTATATGATGATGACTTATGCGTTTATTACAAGGTGGTTTACCAAACAAAGGTTTAACCACTCATTGTACTTAAAAAAGAGACAACTGTGCCCCCTCCCTGACTTTATTTTTCCAATCAGCCATTTTATTAAAGTTATACGTTTACTGTTGCTGTTAGAAAGAGGGAAAGTTGCCAGATTTATGATATGTTATCTAAATAAAAATATGACATTTTGATAATTGAAATTCAATTTTACAGTTGTTCTAAGTAATTATAAATTTATTAACATATAGCCTACTTTACATATTTTGTTTTTATCAAGACAAATATTAAAATTGACGTGAATTTATGCAAGGTTGCAAAAGTTGCACTGATGTTTACACGCTGAATATGTTGATTATTTTATAACATCTGGCATCATTATTCTTAAGCTTTGCTAATAAAACACCCACTGTTAGCAGCACTCGTTTGTTTTATTATATTCTCTCCTTCTCTCTATTTAACATTAATCAAGATTTATTATAGTTATCCGAGTGTTTTTATGGTTTTGTTGTGGTTGCTGCTGCTGCAGATATTTGTATCTTTTTTCTATTATTTTTCCAAGAAAAACTTAAGTTATGTATTTAAGCAATCTACTTAAAGCCAGCCTCAGCAAGTTGCAGCTACATTTTTGTAGCGTTTTTTTTTTCTTATTTCAAGTATTAAACGTTTAACGTTAAGTTGTTTACTTAAGGTTTCCAGTCAATACTATTACTAAATATGGCGCGCATGCGCAAAATGTAGTTTTTTTTTTTTTTTTTGCTTTAAATGCAGTTTGTTTGGATATTGTGTAGGCATTTTTTAAATATTATAAATATGAAAATTGTGTTTGTTTTTCTTATTAAAAAAGATTTGTTTTAGATTTAAACTAACAATAGAGGTTTAGGATAGAGAACAGTTAAGATAGTGTGAATAGGGGTTAAATAAATAAGTAAAGTTTAAAATCTTTTGCAGGAGATTCCTTAAATCTCCCTTCTTTAAAAGAAATTGATCATTTAAATATTTTTAGTTTGTTATTTTAACCATAGGAAAGATATTAAACTGTAATTTAATATTCACAATTGTATTTATTCTGAAAAACAACACCAAACAGTTCATGAACTATTGTTTCAAATGTTTACAAACTCAACCAAAAGACAGACGAACTGATAGACACTTAAAACATCAAACAAGTCAAATTACTTTGACTTCTATACAGGTCTCATAGTCAGTCATTAAGTCTGTCATTTACCATATGTTGTGTGTTTAAATCTTTTATAATAATATGAAACAGCTGTTCGTTTATATCATTAAATGGCTTCTGTGGTTAATTATTGTTAATAATACAATAATAATAAAAAAACATATTTCTATTATTTATTATTATTTTTATTTTTTAATTTTTGTTTTTGTTTTACGTTTTCTATTTGGGGTTAACAAAACTTTTCAAAATGTATGTTTTCTATTTGTTATTGTTTGTTGCGATAGAAACACATAAAACAATCATAGATTTTGAAATTTGAAAATCTTTCAAAATAATAAATTAAACAAACAAGGTCAATGTTATTAAACTTTTAATATTTTTATTGTTGTTTACAATTCTTTAAAAGTTTTTTTTTCTAACAAGTGAATGGAAAGCTTAATATTAATTTGTTAGAAAAAAAAAAAAGAAACTAAAGTTTAAAGTAAGTTCAAGTCTCTACTGTTACTTGAAGTCGACTAGTTTAATTTCAGATAAAAACTATTAATAAGTTCCGAATGTATTTTTTTTTAACAGAGTTAATTCATAATTAAAGTGCAGGGGTAGTGTTTTTAGCAAATTATTTCGGGACTCAGATGTTTAAACTATTTCGATTTAAATGTTGCCAATGGATTTTTTTCAAAATAGCAACACCTGATGAAAAAAAACTGAATTTTCCCTACGAATAGAAAAAAAAAAAAAATAAACTACAAAATTTCCTACACTTTTTAATTACTAAGCAAAATTATTTTAAGGTACTGCCATTTTGTAATGGAAACATATCTTCTATAAAACTACCAAATATCGGTGTAAGAAAATTTAAATATTAAAATTTTTATTTATTTAAATTTTTTTGTCTGATATTTATATTTAAATTCGTCGCGAAAATCGAATCAAATAATTAAGACTTTCCGTGCGAAATTGCGATCTATATTTATTCTAGGAATTTGTTTGAGAAAAATAAACTTTTAAAAAAGTACCTACATTTTACAGAAAACTTAAAATCTGTCCGGTTTTCCCAACGAAGCGTTCAGAAGTGTTGTCTTCTTCGACAATGCCAGAATTCGTCTGGAAGACACTTCCACGAGCAACAGTTCTTTTCGACGGAAAATAATTGTAATGATTATAAACTTCTGGAAGACTCTTCTCAGGCACTTTCGCAATAGAAAATATATGCAGGGATAAAACAAATAATTTTAAATTGAATTAAATTATAAATATTTAATAACGTAATTATATATCTTATATATAAATATCTATATTTTTACTATATGTATTTAAGCGACAAGAATCATTACCAAATTGTGTTCTCAATTTTTTTATTTCTGCAAAACAAAACAAAAAAAATCTGCCATCTTTAGCTTAACAATGATGTTAAACTAAAATATAATAATTTCCAAGAATTCTTCATTTAATTTTTAAGAATAATAACCATCAACTCAATTTAATTTTACGCACTAATACGGTTAGAATAAAGAACAAATAAACAAAACACAACTACACATGTATTATATGTATGTGACAACTGATGATCATTGTATGATGGTTATTGTTATTATAATGATTATGATTAAAAAGATGACAGAATAAGAACAAGAATAAATATGGACAACAGCAACAACAATAAGAATATTAAATAAAGAATAGACAGACGCCATTTTGAAATTAAAGAAAAACAACAACAATAATTACATTAACTATTGCAAAAAGACAAAGCAACCAGATTGGTGATGCCAGTTTTTTTAAAAAGATATAAAACAAATAATTATTGTTAAACATTAAAACAATTAAAAATTAAAGGAAATTAGATGCATACATTTAATTCATTTATCCATCTAAATATAAATTTTATTTATCAATAATCTGCTTAAGAACATTGACGAATTTCACTAGGAAATATATTGTCTGCTTAAAAACATTATTTTAAAATATTTTAATCAGCAACTTTATACATATATTCTTAATTATCTAAAAAAAAGGAAAAACAACAGAAGCTACAAGTTGTATCTTTTTGCATACATACATATCTGTACATACATATACAGAACAACATTCTTATCCATTACATTCCCTCTTTCTACTCATCAACATGATGAGAATTAAAATTATAATGATGACGATGACAAATGTCTTTTTTATTTTTTGCAGCCTTACAGGTCTGGTTAAGAAAAAAAATAAAATAAAGGAGAAGATATTAAATGACATTTGGTTACATGACTATATAGAATTAACAGAGAAACAAAGACAAAATAATAGAAGAAGAAAGCAAAAATATAAAATATCAGTTTAAGACTGTAGACAATATAAAAATTATAAAGATTCCTCTTGGCATCAAAGAATACGAAAAAGATTTTATTTAAATTGTTATTTGATATGCCTGCTTAATATAAGATTTTTCTTGTTATTTTGTATATAAAATGTATACATACATACATACATACATACATACATACATACATACATACATACATACATACATATGAGTTTATAATATGTTATAACAGCTTATGTTTAATTAAAATGGGATAGAAAGATATAGTCGGTCAATGCCTATATACTATATAATACCCTATACCATATACATCAAAGTGCAGGAATGCAGGTCTTATATTAGACCAGTGCAAAATTGTGGATCGATACTTTTGCCAAGTGTTAAATCAAATATAGAAAAACTGAATATTACATGAAAATTAATCTTTATATGAATCTGAGCGCTTTAGATGATTCCTGAAAGTGGGGGAACTAATATGGACCAAAAGTCGTAAAATTTTTCGTTTTTATTTCTACGTATATAATAAAGATATTTCCAAAATTTCTAGAATTTGAGAATGATTTGAAAATAACATGAAAATAATAGTTTTCTCTTAATTGTAAAATTAAGAAGTGCTATTATTTTCAGATAAGATCTAAATATGACGAACATATTTCAATTTAATAGAATTCATTTTTTATGTTTTCTTAAAGTTTGGCCCTGTTAATATATTCATTAATTATAAATAGTTTTTTATTTAATTTTTACACATAAATATAAAATTTTAAATAATAAATTAAAAATGTACCATTTTTTAAATATTTCTGGACTTGTCTTGAGAAAACACAATTTTTCAAATATTTTTCTATTTATTTTTTAATTTTCGAATGATTTAATAGTATCATTTGATATTAAATTAAAAATGTAAAATTCTTTTAATTATTAATTTAAAATCAAACTTAAAATTCAAACCCTATCCACAAGACGATATTTAAGGATGTAATAATTCAAAAATCTTGTTTGTGGGACATTTTGTTTTGATTTGATAACGTTTTTTGTGTCTCCTATAAAATTATGAAAAGTGAGGTTACGTTTTTTTGCCTTTTTGGTAACGTTATGCAATATGGGTCTATGGGATGCTTCAGAAAATTATAAATTATTTTCTATACTCATAGCGACAAAATTGTTAGACATAAGGAAGTTATTTAATTTGTTTTATTTTTTGGAATGTTTAAAGGGAAAAGGGATTAAAATAAGTGTGTAAACGTACTGTTAACATAATTATTTTTTGGCGTTTTCTTTATTTTTTTAGTTTTAGCGTTTTTTATGTTTATGTGATTTTTTGTCTTTTAGCTATTTTGTTTAGTTTTTTGTCCATTTATATAAAATACTAATAATATTCTTTATTTTCTTTCTTTATAGGTATGTTCTTGAATTTTTTAAGAGTTTTCCTTAAAAAAGGTAACCCATATCATTATTATTATTATTATTATTATTATTATTATTATTATTATTATTATTATTATTATTTTTAAATTTTAATCCTGCCAAACAATAGTTTTTTTTCTATTTTGAACTTAAACTTAATGTTTAGATCAGTTCTATTACATTCGAATTTATTTTTAATTTATATTATTTCTAGCTTAATTAATAAAATTTACATTAAAATTTTAGTTATAATAATTTTGTTTTGTTTAATTTTTAATTCCTAAATTTATTTATTTATTTAATACATAATACAACTTATTTTACTTCATCATATTGCTCTTTTTCTCAGTTTTGAAATAATTTAAAATTTATATGTTTATGCATATTAAGAGACAAAAAAATAAATAAATAAATTAATGTTGTTGTTGTTCTTACCACCCCCATTTTTCTCATTTTATATGCAACAATAGCAAACTTTAAAATTATCACAATTTTTATATCTTTATGCAACATTAAGTTCAATAATAAACCATAGAAAAACTATTAAATAAAACTTTTTTTAAAACAATGTTGACTACGTGTGTATTTTATACATTTATTGTACAACTAAAATTATTACATAAAATTTAACAACTTTAAGTAGTTTTTTTTTTGTTTTTTACTCATAACAAAAACCATATAAAAAACAATGGTGAAAAAAAAATATTATTAAAAATAAATTCTCATTAAAATCTATAACAAAAAGTTTTGTGTTCTTTGTTTGTTCACGTTTGTTAAAACGTAACTTTGTTTGTTTTTTTTTGTTCCCAATGACATTTAACTTTTTTTATGGGTTGGAGGAGCAGCTGAAACTAATACTCAAGTTGTTATTTACATAATGAGCCAAGTAGTGAGGGATGCGTTGAGTAAAATATTTTACAACAATGGGAAATGTTTTAAAGATTACTTAAGATGGAGGATAGATTTTCAATAGAAAGAAAAAAACATTGTCCAGTTTCAACAGGTAAACCTTAGAAATGAAACGAAATGTTTATGCGATAAAGTAAAATTGTGAAAAGGGATCATAGGAAAAATGAAAAGATCTTCAAAGTCGTAAAAAAATAAATACATAAATAACAGCAAAACGTAAAAAAAATACAAAATCTCAAAAAAAATTGCTTAATTTAATACAAAAAAAAAATAATAAAAATGAAATCGAAAAATAATTTTAAAACTAAATAAAATCAGCAAAATCTAAAAAAAATCACAAAAATATACAAAAAATCATAAATATTAAAAAAAATCCTAAACGTGAAAAATTTGCAAATAAAAAATCTCGATAAATTTTCATGATTTGGGGAATTCTTAAATTTCATAAAACTTAAAAAATTCAAAAAAAAAAAAAAATAAAAATATATCTAAATATTTTTGAAAAAGATAAATTAAATTCATAAACCAAAAAATACAAAATTTCAAAAAAAAAAAAAAAAAAAAAAAAACACATAAATTACAAAAAGTTAATAATTCTGTAGTACAAATCTCAACTCGGGTGTTGTTTTTTTAATACAGTAGTATTGTGTGCTGCTCTTTACTTATCTAAATTATAATTCATCATGAAATTTATGCTCCTATTGAGCATTTGTTCTAGAGTTACCCATAAAATTTAATTCAATATCAAATTTCTTAAACATTTTTTTATATATATAAATTTTGTTTTAACCCATTCTAGCAGGCAATTGTTATTGTTGGCAAAAAATATTTGCTTAAGACTTGACCCTTTTCAAACCAAAAAATTTAGTGTTGGAAAAAAAAAGAAAAAAAAATAATGAAATTTAATACATTTTTTTCAAATTTGCCTGAATAATGAGTGGACATTTAACAATGATGTTAACTTGACAAACCCTATTTAACAAAAAAAAAGTTAAATATTTTTATATACTTTAAAATAAATTTGTATATATTAAGAAACATATACATATATATATATATACACTCGTATGTATTGTATTGTAATATAAGGTATTATAATGGCTTCTAAAGCTTGTCAATAGGTCTCTTTGTTCTTGTTTCATTTTAATTTATTTTTTTTTTTTTTTAACATATTTAACCTTGTTTGTTGGTTTCAACTGGCCTTTTTATAATCTTTAACATTTGGTTTTGAGAGGGAGGAGGAGGGGAGGGGGTTAAATAAGCCAAATTTGTTTAAGAGATTTGCAACATAAAAAACAATTTTTAGAGTTTAATATGAGTTTTTAACATTTTAATATGGCATCATGCTTTTTGTTAAATTCACCTTCATAGCCTTGGTGTTGCCACATGTTTTAAAGGACATTTATATTGTTTTGTATATAATTTTTTTATCTTATAATTTCATTATTAAATATATTTTTTTATTCTTATTTTTTTTACTTACAGGTAATTAACATGTTTATTTCACAAAAGTCATCACAACTTGAAAAAAACAAAACAATAAATTGGTAATTATTTTATTTATATAAAAAAATAATATAAATGTATTTTTAAAAATTGAAAAATTAGGTAAAAAAATTAAATAGCTTAAAAATATTTATGTAATAATATAAAATGTTTTCACAAAACAAAAAAACAAACGAAACAAAATTGCATACTTGAAATAATAAAATCATATTTATTTTTGGACCTTTTGAAAACAAATGCCGTCACTAATGCAATTTGCAAAAACGAAAAAAAAATTTTTAATATATTTTGTTACGTTTTTGAAAATTTATATTTAAAAAAAATGTTTTCAGTTGGCTGCATTTTTTTCTTTGAAAAGATGCACATGTATTTCACCTCTACATGACCTTGAGTTATAGAACAAATTACAGTTGTAGTTTTACAAATAAATGTTGGGGTCAATAGGAAGATGGGTGGGAGGTAGGTAGCTAAAATTTTTATATTAAAAATATTTGTAGTAAAATTCTTATAAAAGAGTACCAACTCTAAATACAATAATATAAAGAAATTTGTTTTAAGTGTAATTCTTATTTTTAAGAATTTAATAAATAATTAATATTTATAATAAATTATGCAACTATGAAAACTTATATTTCTCACATTAGCGTTGGTTGTTCTCGTTTTTTATTATTTTTGTTTGGCAACAGTTAGTGTACGGTGTTGCCATATGATTTTTTTCTTTGAGTAATTATTTTTTAGAATTTATATATTTATAATAAATATTAAATTAAATTTTCTTTAATATTTATTTTAAATATTATATATTTTATTTATTTTTTGTTTACTTCTTCTAATTACTCATTTAGAAACTGACGTCAATTAAGTTTTCTCTTTTATTATTGTATATATTTTTCTTAAATTAATATCTAATATATTACAGACAAAAATATAATCCAGTCATTTTATTTTTAACAAATATGATATAATCATTTAAGTGATAATTTCATTTTTATTTTGGGGTGAAAATGGTAGAAAAAAATTAATTCATAAATTAATTAATTTAACCCTTGTTTATATAAAAATTCAATATATATATATATATATATATATATATATATATATATATATACATATATTTTTTTAACGCCTAATGCTCTCTAGTTTTTTAGTTTTCAAAAAAACATTATTTCTGTATAAAATGTACTTATAAATACGGACAACACATGATTATTATTATTATTGTTGTTATTATTTTATTTTATATTTTTCACGTTTATTTTTTTTTTTTCTGTAATTTTTGTTAGATTTGTTTTTGTTTTTAGCTAGACATTAATGCTAGAAGTACCCACTCGTATTTATATATATATTTTTTAGATAAATTTATATTATTTTGTAGATACAGAGTAATAACATTTGTTACAGTTATCTTTGAACCTTTCAAATCTTATCTTAAAATGAATATATGTCAGTCAATTCTATGTAATCTTTATATTTATATATTACAGTGTTGAAAAAAATAATAGGGACGACCCTTACTTTCGCAAACAGTTTCTTTATATTAAGTTTTTTTTTTTTTTTGGGGTTCCGCTATTTAACTGTTTCTAAAATAACGTAATTTCATTATTTGTACTTTTTCTCTTTTTTGCTTTTATTTTATATTTATTTGGAAAAAATCAGTGAAGTTGTAATTACAATTGGAAGAAATTGAAAACGTAAAACGTCAGCCCGTTTTGAATAAAGTTTAGTTCGAATTTCTAAAAATAACACCTTTATGTCATCAAGTAGCCTTAAAACTGAATTGTGTGCTTAAGGGACAAGTCAAACAATAAGAAATATGCTGCATGAAGTCGGATTAATGGGACGCAGTCCGAGAAAAGTACCACTGTTGATCAAGAAAAACATACAAAAAAGGTTGGAATTTGCTATGGTCCAATAGTTTGGAATCAGGGAAAAATGAATGCTGCTGACTATATAGACATTCTCTAGAATAAAATGTTTCCATTTGCTGAGGATGAAATGCCACTAAACTGGGTATTCATGCAGGATAATAATCCCAAGCATTACGTTAGAAGCGTTATACACGACATTCTGGTGAAATTGATGGTTTCAGCAGAATATGGTGCCTGTAATAGATTGGCCGTCCCAATCACTGGACTTAAACTTAAACTCTCCGGAGAGTGCTCAAAAATAAAATTGGTGGCCTTAGCCTATGAATCACTATTGTCAGGAGGTTATAAAAATTAAAGGATTTTCAACCAAATATCGAAGAATTATTTGTAAATGATGACGATGTTGAAAAAATTCAATATTTTTTTCCTATTATTTTTTCCAGGCATTTAAAAAAAAATATATTTTTTATCAGAAATAGTGCCTTATTTTTGCTTTATAAGTTCAAATATTTGAAGTTTTTTTTTTTTTAATTTTATGTAAAATATTTTTTAATATTTATGGAACAGTAAATAAAAAAGTAAGAATATATTGAAAAATTAAAGTGTCCCTATTATATTTTCCAACAATGTATATATATTTCTTCTTCTTCTAGGTGTATAATTATTTAGAATGAAGTTATCTAATATCAATAATGAAATAGTTTTTATTTTTCTTTAGTAGTATGGAGGAACAAATGGTTAGATTTTATTTTAAATAAGAGCCAGAAATAATTTGTTTTATTTTATTATTTTTTTTTTTTAATTTCAATAAAAAATATTTAATCTTAATAATTTATTTGGAAAATTCATTTTTAAATATCTTTTTTTTTTATTTTTTCGACAATATTTACATGCTGTAGTAAAACTTTCTATCAAGACAAACGTAAAATTTTTGTCTGAGTTGCAGATAATTTTTTATCTCTATCAATTGTAGGACAAAACAAATATCATAATAAACCATGTAAAAAGTACCAACAACAATCAAGATGGCGTCTTTTACCAAGTACTATCAAGACAAAGTTATCAGAGTTCGAGCGCTGACAATTTTCTGTTAACGCTGTAATAATACTGACAAATTCATTAATTTAGATAGTAATAAAATGTAAATGAATACGTATTATAATTTTATAAATTTAAAAATGAAATTCTTATGTAATAGTTTAATGCATCAATCAAAATAATAAATTCTTTTGAAAAGTGTATTTTGTTTTGGTATATATCTTTCTAAATAAATTAATAACAGGTTTTATTTGTAATATATAATTGTTTGTATTTTTTGTTTTTGTTCTTTTTTTCTTTTTGTTAATCTATCAGTACTAAATATTGTTATGACGAAAGTAAAACATTTTTGCGCATAAATTTTAAGATACTACTGATATTGTCACCCCCTTCCCCGTTTTTTTGGAACAAAATATTGAAACATAAAAATAACACTTTTTATTTATTTAATACATATTTTTTGTATTTATGTAGTCAAGGAGACCTTGTACATTATTCTCTAAATAAATAAAAATTGTCATTGAAAATGTTATAAAAAAAAGGCATTGTACCTAATATTAGTTTAATGCTTTTAGTAGTTGTATTAAACAAACAAATATATTGACTAAAAGCTAATCAAATATTTTTTTTTTTTTTTTTTTGAGACAAAAAAATATGTTTATTACAATCATAATGAATGCAAATGTATGAGTGTATTAGAATAGGGTATATGAATGATTACGTGTCTAGTTATCAAAATGGCACACATTTTCCAATTTTGTTTTTTTTTTATATGTATATGTATACAAAAACAACGGTGTTAAATATTTTATATTTTTTTATGATATTTTCTATAACAATAAAAAAACCAAACAAAAAATATGATTTATTACAATAAAAGACAAAATATCTTTATTATGTATAATGAATACCAAAATGTTTATTATAATTTTTTTGTTGGGGCAACAAAATTATGGATTATTATTTTTATAGTTTTTTTATCAAAGAATCAAATAAATAATTGTTTTATTTTTTGTATGACGAGTATTTTTATTTTAAATTTTATGTCCTCTTCGAAAATCTTGGAAAGAAGTTATTTTTACATTTTCATTCATTAATTTGCTGTTAATATCATTTTGACATTTAAATTGCAAGCAATTGTTGTTTTTGTAGAGGTGAGAGCGCCTACCAATTACACTAAGAGTATATCCTAGAATAGAGACTATATACATATATGGTTTGTATACTTTCTAGGTTAATTTAAAGACAAAAACTCTTTAAACGACTACATATATGGTTCTAATCATGATATAATTATAGAAGGTAGAATTATTAGAGAGAGTATTCTCAATTATTTTACCCTGAATGTGTCAAATAATAAGAAATGTAAAAAAAAAATAAAAAAATATATATAAAAAAATAAAGCAAAACTAATAAATTTTTGGGGAAGAAATTTTTTAATGAATAAATTTGTTTCATAGACCGATTTTACATTAATTACTAACAACTATGAAACCCAATATATTCATTGTAATTGGTAAGTAATTACTGGACCAGCTAGAAGATATATTTGCAGTTCTAGTAAACGGTATTTTGCAACAAGTTCATGACACAATATAGAAGATATCTTAGGGAGTTATTGGTGCTGAGGTGGATTCGGTGATAAATTTATGTTTTTTATGCATTTTGTAGTCTATGCAATAACTTTTTTCGCTAATAACTAAAGAAATATTTTTATAAGAAACAACAAAATTATCAGCCTTATTCATAATAAAATTTTCAAATTTATAAAAGCTTTATAGAAAAATTTTCCATACAAATTTGGTTAATAAATTGTTTATAAATTTTAAATTTTTTTATGAATAAATATATGTATAGCTTTTCATTATTACTTTTTGTGTTTTTTTTTTTTTTTTTATTTTTCTGTTATTTTTTATTTATTTTGTTAACAGGAATTAAAATTGATTTACCATCTATTAAAAAATATATAATTTCATTATTCAAAATTTATTTATTTATTAAATGAAATAAATAAAAAACTTTTAAATTTCAAGTTGCTTCAAAATTTCTTCTTATTCCCTTTAATTAATCATTAATGATCATTTTGTTTTTGTATATATAAATATTTAATGATCTCATTATGGTTTATTTGTAGCTATAATTACACCTAATAGACAAATCCTCACTATTAAAAATTAAACAATTAAGTTTTAAAAAATTGAAAAAAAATCTCATTCATTATTTAATTATACTTTTATCTATATGTGAAATCGTCCATTAATTAAATATAATTAATCATGTTAACAACATTAAATAAAAAAATAAAAAAAATATATAATTATCAAAGCTAATTTTTCGATCAGTTTTTAAAAAAAAAAAATATTAAAAATAGCAATTGTTCAGTTTATAAACAAATAAATAATTCATGTTATTTAAGAAAATTCTTTAAAAAAAATCTATGTTTTTATTTCTCAGTTTTACTCCTTCAATAAAAGCAACATGACGTATACGTAATACATTTCAAATCCAAATATACAAAATAAACAGTTCAACACAAAAATAATAA
Source organism: Phormia regina (assembly GCA_001735545.1). Classification (NCBI taxonomy): domain Eukaryota; kingdom Metazoa; phylum Arthropoda; class Insecta; order Diptera; family Calliphoridae; genus Phormia; species Phormia regina. Next base: position 21,879 of record MINK01187594.1, read on the forward strand.
AAATAAAAAAATAAATGTTATAAAAAGTCATAAAAATCGGTTGAACTTGTTTAACGCAAAAAAATTCGATTCAAATATTATTTTTGATTACTTTATTTCTTAAAATTTAAAAAGAGATTTTTATTTCATTAACAATTTCAATCTACAGCTTGAAATAATCTTTTTATAAATTTCTTGTAATTTTCCAAAATTTTTCGATGGAATATTTTTTTTTTTTTTTATTTCTTTATCGTTTATAACAAAACACGCTAGACATTTTATTTCAGACACAAAATGTACCTGCTGTTGATTTAACAACCAGCATTATTCACTAACCATCCACGATTTAAGCTAGATTTCATATTAATAATAAGCAAATACACATTTAAAGCAAAAATTAAAACTCAAATCATAATAAAAAAACTGGTTTTCTTTAATTTATTAAAAAAAGATCTAAAAAAATAGTGTGTGTATTTAAGAAAAATAAGCTGTCGCCTTAAATATCAAGTTGCCAACATGTAGGTAAAAGAGTTGTATTAAAAACAAAATGTTGTTGTCTTAATATCAGCAGCATTAGCAACTACAACAATAATATCACATATGGTTTTCTTATAAGGTTGTAGTTGTTGTTTATACGTACTAAAAACCAAAAAAAGCTGATTCAGTCTTTCACAACGAANNAGCTGAAGATTTTTGAAAATCTAGTCAAATTTATTTTATTTATACACTTTTATAGTAAAAATTTAATTTTTCTTTATATTTTTTGTAAAAACTGTCAAGTTATTTAAAATATGAATTTATACCAATTAAAAAATTAATTATATTAATAAATAATATAATTAAACTCTAATACAAATTTAGTTAATAATTTAATTAAAAAATAGTTTGAAATATTTTTTTCTGTGTAAGAGTCGTTGTGTGATCGTATTTTTTTTTTTGTCTGCAAGAAGACATTTTATGTGACTGCTATTTGTTATTGTTGTTTTTTAAACCTTGTGAAGCTAAAAGTAAAAAGAAGAACAAGAATTTAAGAAACAAAACATTAAATGCACACACACACATATATGCACGAAAACCGAACATAAAAGAATTAAAAAAAAAAAAAAACATCGTCAACACAAAGCCACAGCAACATCGCATCGACGAGGTAAAAGAATAACAGCAATAAAATACCGGTTTTTTAATATTATTAGTTTGTGTGTATGATTAAACTTGTATTTTATTATTTTGAAAAAAGTAAAAAATAATAATGAGTAAAAACAAGAATAGTCGACTAAAAAATAAATAAAATACAATATTTCCTGTTTTTGTTTTGTATTTCTTGTCTACACAATTGTTTTTTTCTTTCTCAAAAATTAAACTAAAACAATTCCTATTGTTTGTAATTATAATTAACTGCAATTTTTTCTTTTTTACTTCAGAAAATTAAGCAAAAAAAAAAAATCTGTAATGAAATCAATATCAAATTTATTGTATTTGTTTTTTATTTACTTCGTCTGTCGTCGTCTAAAATTTCAATGCAGTTGCGTCGTATCAATTGTGTTTTTCATGATGTGTAGTGCAAGTGTTGTCAAGGTGGTCAACTTAGACAAACAATGTAGCCACTTGATTTGCTTGTATGATTTAATTTAAGAAATTTGTTCAAATAATTTTAGATTTTTAAAGCTCTTAAAAATTATGGTTTAATTAAGAACATAACACAATTTTTTCTCCTTAATGGCTCTTAAATAATCTCCTATTGTTTAGTTTATTTAACCATGTCCGTTCTTTCTTTTTATTTTATTTTAAAAGTGGTTTATGATTAATTTAATTTGAGTATTATATACTTGTATTTAAAACGTTCCATTTAAATATTCTCATTACTTGCTGATTGTTTAAATTTCCCGCTCAAGAATTTTGTCGGTTTTTTTTTTTGGTAATTTTATTTTAGGCTTCATTTTTTGTCAAAAAATAAAATTAATTTTATTGCACAAAGAAAACTTTTTAACTTTTTTCAATATTTGTATGTCATAATTATTTTTTATTGTACTACATATTTTTGAATTTAAGAATTTTTTGTTGTATAAGCTTCTCTTAAGCCCATTTGAAATGGAAAGGAACTATAATTAAATTTCAACAAGAAATTTAAAAACTGCTTAAGTACAAAGCAAAATTTTAACAAAATGTTTAAACATATATATTTTTTTTATTTCAATTTCAATATTACTTTAAATTTTGTTAAATTAAATTAATCTTGGTAATTTTTTAAACCTTTGTAATTTTATTATTTATAAAAAAACTAATTAAAAATCAAAAAAAAAAAATAGTATGTTTCATAACATATGAAAATAAATGAAAATTAGGGGGTGTGTCCGAGATGCCATAAGTGACTTCTAAAATTTAATGTCTAATTTAAAAATCACTAAAAATTACTTGGAAATAATATAGTATTAAAAACTCTATAATATATAGCAATATTATAGCAAATCTAACATATTTTCAAAATATTAACTCGCATTTTATAATTTTCTTTTTTATTTTATAACTTATGGTAATGCATAACAATAAATTTTTTAACATTTTTGGTAAATTAACCTTTTAAATTTATTAAAACTTATTTATTTAAATATGCATTTTTATGTGAAAGGATTGGCAGCACTGTTTTTTCTTGCCTAAAGAAATCGTCATAACTTCGTGTCTACATTAGATTTTTATTAAAACAAACGTCAAATTTTTATCAAGAAATAAATTTATTAATTGTAGACTAAATTTGTCAGAATTATTGCAGCGTCAAAAGATAATTGTCAGCGCTCGAGCTTTGACAACTTTGTCTTGACGTTGCTTGTTAAAAGACGCCTTCTTGATTGTTGTTGGTACTTTTTACATGGACTATTAGACAAACATTTTCCCCTATAATTAATTAACAGACAAAAATTATCCACAAATCAAACCAAAATTCTACGTTTGTTTGATAAAAATTTCTCTAATAAAGACTCGATGTAACAAAGTATATGTAAGTGCAAACCAGAGGCGGAAAACAGTTTAGTTTGCAATAAAGTTTTTGCATCTAAATTTTTAACAAAAGTAGAAATTAAAAGAATAAAGTTTAAGGTTATTTTAATTAAATATTTGTTTTAAAAATTATGAAATTTAGATTTCAAAATTTGTAGGTAACTTATACTAATTTTATTTTAAAAGTAAGTAAAATATCGAAAATTTTATAATATCGAATAAATATTTCACAAGAAGAAATTTTATTAAAAAGAGAATAGGTATAAAACAATTCTTGTATTTTCTTTTAAATTAAAAAAAAAAATAAAAATAAAAATGAATTTATTTATATCTTTTACAATTATTCTGTATGATTGAAATCTATTTTAAAGAATTACTGACGTTTTTAATTGTTTTTTGTCAAGGTGGTTTTGTTATTAATACTATTGTTTAGTTCAAGAAAAAAGTACAAACATTTTTACAAAAAATAAATAAATAAAAAATTCTGTAAAATAAAAAATATGTTTAGAAATGTTGAGCTATAAAAATATAAACGAATAGAGGAAATAATTATTTCGTGTAATAAAATACTTACAAATATGGAAATGTCTTCCAGGTACTAAATAGTTGGCAGTCTATTCTTAACAAAAGAAAATATCATGATGTGCTGGATTACATCAGTTTATATATGTTTTTGGTTTTCGTCTGTGTAAATACATGGATTTTACCTTAGAGTCTAATAATAATATAACATAATAATAGTTCTGGGTATAATTTTTTTGTGCACTAATTTCTTTAATTTCTTATGGTAGAAATGTTGGGCTATAAAGTAACAAAACACATTTAACAAACCCCCACTAAATAGTTTAAATAATTATAATAATAAAGTATATAGCAAAGTGAAATAAAGAAAAACAACTATTTGATTATTAAACGAATTTTGAATAGCCCTACTAACATATTGTAATTAATAATTTTGTAAATAAAATTTAAAACTTTTTCATTAAAATTTTTTAAACAACAAATATTTGTAATAATCATACCTTAAAAGGATAAAATACCAATTAAAGTTAAAATAAATTATAAAATTAAAATCATTGTTAAAAAAGTATTTAATATTGCCAACTTATTGTCCGACTAATATTACCTTATTTCTATACTTTTTCAAATATTTAGCAAAGTATATAGAAAAAAAAAAACAACATAAAGATCTTGTTATTTTAAAGCAAGTGGTGAAACTAGTTTTATATATATATTTTTTTATAAAATGTTCTTAGATTTCAGTAGAAAAAAAAGAAACATAATTGTAGCGTAGAGGAGATTGGCGATGTTATGACCAGCGGCCAAAGAAAACAAAACAGGTTAACTAAAGTGTTTTGATTTTTTTCTTCTATTATTTTCTTCTGCTGCGGCGACAAAGTGACTTTTTAAAACCAGAATTTTTTAAAAAACTTTAAAAGCTTCTCACATACTACATGAAAATCTAGTTCAGACTAGTTATTTTACATAATTTGTTATTTCTTGTTTTTTTGTATTTTATTTATTTTTTGAAATAACAAAGAAAAAATAAATAAAATAAAAAAGAAGTGGTATAGAATGACATTTTAAATAATAGTTAGCTAAAGTGTAGTGGGTAGTTTAGAAAAAAATCATGTTGCACTTACCACCTGCTATATAAACATAAAATTTATTTTTATTATATTTTAAAACATAAATTATTTAGTGAATTTAAATCTTAAAGAAATAAAACCTGATTTTAATCTTAATAATTTTTATGTTAAATTTTTTTTTGTAATAAATGGTATCTCTGTTTTGTTTTATATTTTCAAAACAATCACAATAGTTGTCTTAATTTTTATTTATTTAGGTAATGTTTACATACATATATATGTATGTATGTTTATTTTTAATTCATTGTTGCCACCCACATAATAAATTTACTTAAAATGCCCACAAAACCTTATGGAAATAGAACTAAACTAAATCCACTTAAAAACGCCCACAGCTACCGGTTAAATTAAATATTTAATGATTTTTCAATTATAAAAACAACTCGTAAATCAGTTAGTGACAACATGTTTTATAAATTTAAAGAAAAAGAGTTTCGTTTTCAAAATGAACCAAGAAAAAAAAAACACAATGCATGTGACAAATTTGTAACGTTATTTTTAACAGTAAACATATAAAATCATTTCCGTTTTTGCCAAAAACCAATTAATTTAAATAAATTTAAATAAAATACATTCATATTTTTGATTAATAAAATTTCAAATGCGAAAATAAAAAAAATGAGAATAATTTAAAACAATATTATTATTCTGTGTTTATGACATTTTTATAAACTATTAAAATTATGATGATTATACTGCTTTTAAAATTCAACATAACGTCATTATAATTTTTAATGCAAAGAAGTAATGCAAAGGGTGTTGGGTGAAAGCCTTTGATATATTTTTTTTTTTTTGCTCTTAATAGCTGTATAATATTATTTTTTAATTATGTGTTTGTTTTTCTTTTTAAATCGAAATATTTAATAAACTTTTTGGAATTGACAACACTGTTTTGATAAAAACGTGCGTGCTGCCACAATCATTTTTTATGGTTAAAATCATTTTTTTAATGATTTACGATATTATCAGTTCATGTTTTTTATATAAAATACTTTGGGATCTCTATTACCCATGAGCAATTAACCGCAACGTCAACTATTCAAATCCAAGCATAATTTTTTGTATTGTTTTTGAAAAGTTAAAATCAATATGAATAAAAAGGAAAAGGGGATTTTCCCGTACGATTGGAATGAATCAGAATAGATAAAATCCAGCTTTTTCGCATTCATAAAAAGCTAGTTAACGAAAATATGAATTTGAAAAGGAAGAAACAAAGAATATTACATGATTGATTAATGAAACTACCTACGTAAAATACGTTTATACGCTCGATTATTGCAAATATTAATAATAAATAATTTTCTTTTGCTTGTGCCAGATGGACAAAAATACAACTATTATCGAAAATTTTATCATCGTAATTTTTTTCTTAAAATTTATTTTATTATTTGTATTTATGGATACAGTCATACAAATTATTAACTTGACACTTGAAACGTACTGTGTTGCCAATATGTCATTCTTAGCGTTTTTAAAAAAATTATTTTGCATGAAATAATATTTCATTTAAAATTATTGGCGATAATCTAGATTACAAAATTCATCATTTGATATTTCTGCAAAATACATATAAATTTTTTTACTTTATTTATTAACCGGACTATAAAAATCTTTTCGTTTATACTTTTAACTTTTATTTTTTTTTTTTTTAATTAAACATTAACTCAAATCTCCTTTTTTTAATCAAATAATTGATAATTATCAATTTCCTCTTTAATAACAGGATTTAATTGCATTTTTTTACAAATAAAACTCAATTTGTGTTTTAAATATAAATTAACAGAAAAATAAACTCTCCAACAACTTGGTCAAAAGGTCTGTGTCTGTCTATAACAATTTAATCATGTAAATTACTCAAGCAAATAAATATAAACTCTATGATATTTTTTATTTCTTGCTACAGTCATTTCACCTCGGAAAGCTTTAAAACCTGAAAAGGGTTCTTATAAAAATACGTAAAATAATATATTTTTTCATATTTAGATCAACTGCCAACAAATTGGATTTCATTATGCCTGGGAACCCATACAAAAATGCATGAGGGAACTTATGAAAATAACTGAGAAACATCATTGAGAAAAACAAATAAACAAGTTCAATTCATTAAAAATGAACTTGATTGTTTACATTTTGCTTTTATTAAAATGAATGGCAGCAGGGGAAAAGAAAATTAATAAGGAAAAAGGATAGAAGAGGAGAGTAAATTTAAAAACGATGTTGGAGTTTAATATTCAAACAGACGAGTAGTAAAATAATAACAAGAACAACAATACCACCAACGCTATCATCATCGTGGTCGCCATCATCGTGGTACGCACATGTAATGATGTGTTTTGCATATGTATTGTATTGTATGCATAATTAATGCCAACATGATGTTGATGTTGTCAGTGTTTATTTTGAATGTTGTGTTGTTGTTATTGTTTTTATGTAATATTTTTGTACATCCACTTCAATCTCAATTTAAGAAGGAAATAAAAAATATTTAATTTTTTAAGGAAATTTCAAATTATTCAAAGAACTTAAATTAAATGAAATTTGTCAATAATCAAACTGAATGACGAATAATATTTTGAGAAACAACTTTAAGGAAGTTTTTATTTTTACAGTTATGATTGGTTGTTATGTATTTATTAATGTTATTGTAATTATTATTATTATAAATAATTATATTTCAAAATATTTTTTATTTTAAAAAAGAAATCATTTTTTTTATATATTTATAAAAAATTTATGTTTGTTAGTGTCATATTTTTCCCTTGATATATTAAATTATTTATGTTTATAGACATAAATAATTTAATATTTATTATTATTTTTTTGTTTGTTTATTGTATGAATTTTAAAGCTGCATCTATTTTGGAGTGAAAGTGTCTTTTAGAGCGTGAGGAGTTTGGTTTTGTTAGTTACATGACAAAAAAATATTTACTCATACTTAAATAAATATTTGTTTGCGTACATGATGCGTAGAGTTTTATTTGAATTTATTTATGAAATAAAGAAAAAAAAAAAAAAACATGAATGTATTGTCATTATTATTAAAATTTATTATAAATTACTTTGGTAAATGTTAATAAAATAAAAATAAAAATGAAATTATTTAAATTAATTATAGAAGCTTTGTATTAAAATATCTTCGTATTATAAAATAATTTTAGTTTATTTTATTTACATTTTCCTTCTTGCATTACAGCAGTTCATATCAGAAAATCTGCAAATTTGGCATCACTGAATCAATTTGTAAACAAAATGCACTAAATGAAGGATGATAAATAATGTACAATTCTACTTATTTCAGTACAATTCGTTTTTCAAAAGTACTGTATAAACTGTAATCGATATAATATTCTAAATCTAATTTAGACATTCCCAAATATGTCATTGATATTATATGGAGGGTAGATTCCTTAAAACAACGAAAAACGTTTTAAATAATTATGGAAAAATGCAATATTATAATAAACACTAATTTAAAAATAGAAAACTTTATTTGAGGAATGGAAATTTTCAGTATTATTGTTTTTTATTTTTAAATATTTCTATTTATTTATTAATATTTCAATTTATCGTTTTTTAAATCAATAAACTATACCTTTATTTTATAGTCTTTAATTGAAATTCAATATCTATTAAGATTTTTTATTTTTTATTTCACTGAAGGTAAATTTAATAATTTAAAAAAATATTCTTTGTAAACTAAAATTACGTTAATATATTATATAAAATCTCTATTTAAATATAAGGAAAACTTAAACACATTAAGGATCTTACTAGCAACGGAAGTTTGTTACATACATACGTACATACATACATACATACATACATACATACATACATACATACATACATACATAAACCATTAACATGCATTTAAAATATGCAAATTAAAAATAATACAACTATGAAAAAAGAAAAAAAAAATACCTAAAGGGTTTAAAGACTTTGTTTTTTGGCACAAAAGTTTAACATCCTTTAATTCATAAAGCAAAATAAAAAGTCAAATTTGAATTCTATGTAGTTCTCCCTTCTATTGTACCCCTGGTTTAAAAAATAACACACAAAAAATATATGTTCATATGTAAATATACATTTAATTTAAATAAGTATAAATAAAGTAAATGGGCTAAAATAACACAAACATCTTAACGTGATTGTTAACTACTGCCTGCTTGCTAACTACAACAACTACCAGAGTATTAGTATTTTTAAAGTATTTTTTTTTCTGAAACTATATTTACAAAAACTTAACACAACAACTATAAAAAATATAAGGTAAACAACATATTTGCAACTACAAGTATGTTGCAGGTTTATATTGGTTGCTGTGGCTGTTATATACAGAAAGAAAAAGGTTAAAATACTTTAAATAGAACGTGGGCGCCAAAAGCCTAAAGATCTGGAACAAAATATATATATTTTTTTGTAATAGAAATAGTGAGAAAAAATTGTGCAGAATTATAAAAAGTAGCAATATGGTAACACCATTTTTTAAAAGAGATTCAAAATAATTTAAAATAAAACATTAAATTCTACAGCTATAGATATTTGGAGATGACAATATAAATAAAGAAAACGCATTTAATCTTATTGAAAATTACAGAAATTAAAAAAATAATCAAAATGAAATTTAAATTTAATACAAATCTACAATTTAATAGTAAATCAAAATTGCAGAAAAAATGTATTTTAATATTCGTGGCAAATTTAAAAGCCTCTATTTGTTTTTCTCTAGTCTAACGTTTTTTCTGTTTAACAAATACATATGTGTGTATGTATGTAAAATTCCGTTCCTTTCATTTGTTTATTTAAAATTCTATTGTCATTTCAAAGTATGCAAATTTTAACGTATTAGGTCTTAAGTTTAAAAATAAATATTTTATAACATTTTATGTTGAATCAGTTAACATCAATATTTTAGACAGGGAGAGAGCACGCCAGCAGTTGGCTAGATAACCATCCAGACAGACAGATAGACTAACAAACAAACTTGACAAAATTATGACAATAATTTAAATGGCAAAAGCGCAATTAAAAAACACTTGTGTAAAGTTGTCATCGTATTCTAATATGCCTGGCCAAACTACTAACAGTGGGGAGTTTGACAGGCGTGCAACTGTCACGTCAATTTGACACGTGAAAATAAACGGTACCCATAACGACAAATTAAAACAAATATTGTATAAAGAAAGAAAAAAAAACTAATTTGGCAGACAGACAAAATGGCTATAAAAAATTCTATGACTTAAGAGGAGTTTAGAAAACTCAAAACGGAAATAGAACTTTAAAAAAGTTAGAGATTATTTCATCTACTAAATTGTATCTTTTTCCTATAAAAAAAAAGTTAAAAAAAAATATTACAAATTACAAAATAAAAAAAATTAATAATTTCCAATTTTTCATTCACAACAAAAATTTTTGTTAAATATTTTTCTTAAAGCAACTTTAAAATTAACTTTTCTAGCAAATAATTTGCGAAAAAGTTCATTATTTTTAACTTGCACATGCGGAACAGAATTTCGCCAAAAAAAAAAAGAAATGAAGTCTTAAACGAAGCGTGCCTTCTTCTTCTTTTGCTACATATATAGACGACACCATTCACAATTAATTTATATTCACACAAACCTATTGTATACTACACACCACACCACAGCACTACTTCGGCGGCTACTCAACTCAAATAAACTACAAAAGAAATAAAAGAGGCAGAAGAAAAAAAAAAAAATAAATAAATACCAACGAAAGATAGAAAAACCAAGAGACAGACTGAGTGACTGACTGACAAATATCATCATAAAAATATAAAGAATTGATGCAAAAGTTCATTGAACTTTTATGTATAAAAATTGTTTTATTTTTTTTTCTCTCTCTTCATTTATATATGTATTTTTTTATTTTTTCAAATCATTAAAAAAAAACAAAGATGAAGAAAAAATGAAGATGGGAAACATAACAACAGCTACAAAATAAATAAAATAAAAAGAAATATTAATAAAACAAGAAAAAAGAAAAAGAAACTTTAAAATGGAAAAATCTTTAATGAAAAAGATGGCCAGAAAAATTAAATTATACATAAAAATAGTACATACATACATACATACATACATACATACATACATACATACATACATACATATAAACAAAATATCATTAAACAAAACAACAGACAATAATTATGAACAATAAGAATTAATAATGACAAACAGTAGCAACAATAACAACATTTATTATGCATATAACAACAACAACAACACCAACTATCTCACTGTCATTATTATTATTGTGAATAGTTTTGGTTTTCTCGTGATTTATTTCTAATTTGTGTTTTTTTTTTTTATTTACATTTTTATTAGAAACTAAAGGAAATTTTATTTTAAATAGCATGATATATATATTTTCTTGTTCTTCTTAATTTTAACACGCAGACTTTTTGTGTTTCCTTTAGATTTATCTATTATATTGTTGGTATTTCTTTTCTTTATTTTCATGTTAGTTTTTATTTGTCTAATAATTTTTCATCTTTAAGTTAAATTTTATAAGAAAAAAAAAAAAATTGGCGGAATATTTTATTTAAACATAATTTGGCGCGAGTTTAGTTAAAAATAAATTTAATGTAACATAAAAATGATTAAGTTAGAAAATATTAACTATGTACGTATATTAAAACTTAGAAGGCAAAGATTATTGTTTAATTAAAAGTAAACAAGAAATATTCTCATTTTGTAATAATAGTATCATTGAAAATTAATAAAAAATAATAGGAGTTAATTTTGAAAAATGAATTATTTGTGTATAAATAATAAAGCAAAAAAAAAAATATATTATTTTGTTTAAATTTGAAGCAAATGGCAACACTGTACAGGATTAAAAAAGAAAATAATAAACTTTATTAATTTTGGGCTGGAAATATAATTTTGTTTATTACATAGTGTTTACATAAGAAAATTTTTTATCAAGACAATTGACAAGTTTAAAGAAGCAATATATTTTATAAATATACATATATTTTTTTAATTTATATTGTCGTTTAACTAAAAATTTCTTGTAAATATTAAAAAAAAAAAAATAAAATAAAAATAATTTTATTTAATTTTGGATGAATATTTTTAAAAATTATTTTTTATTTCTTTAATTATATTGTATTTTATTTTAATTGAAACAAACATACTAAAATAACGAAATACTTTTTTATTTAATTAAAATAATCTTTAAAAGCTATTGAAATAGAGCCAAAAATCTATGTATGTATGTGTATGTATGTATTTAAATAAAAACACAAAGTACAATTTGAAATATTTTATTTTTATTTTGACATTACAAACAAATATTTGAAATATGTTAACAGATTAGTAAAGAAAAACCACAAACAGCTGTTACTGTCTGTTTCACATAAGTATTTGAATATGTATGTAGTTGTTAAATAGATATTTAATTAAATGAGTAAAAAAAAAAAAATAATTCTTTTGGAAAATTTTTGAAATATAAAAAACCTAAATAAATAACTAACCATAAATAAGAATGTTTTGTTTTTTGTAAATTTATTAAATTATTTATTTATTTATTTATTTATTTATTTATTTATTTATTTATTTATTTTTTTGTTAACAACAGTTTTTAAACATTATTAAGCTTAATAATATAATTTAAATTAAAAGGTTATTTGTAAATGCAAATGACATACAAACGTTTTTAGTTAAACCAGTTTAAACCGCTAACAGTTTTTTACTGGATATTTAGCGATTATTATTATTACTTTTTTTTTTTTTTGTTTATATGTAAGTTAAAACAATAGCTATGTAAAATGGCAACACTATAACATTTCGAGCACATTGTTATATACACACAAACATACGTATATAATTAAAAAAAAACTGCATGTTTTGGAATTTTTATTTTTCAAAATAATTGCATTTTAACAAAAGTTTTCAACAGAAGTAAAAAAGAATAATGGCGCGTTAAATAAATTGCATTGTGCAGGCTTTGCCGTGTGGTTTCTTGTGTAAATATTAAAAATGAGAAAAAATATAAACAATTTTAATTTATTTTTATTTGTAAGTAAAAACTACAAAAACTGGGTCTTTAGTTTTTCCATAATCTTAAACATTTTTTTTATTTATTTCTAATAATAATACAAAATTGTAAAAAAAAAAAAAAAAAATAATCATTAAAAATTTTCTAACAAAATTTTTAAATAAAAATGTTGATTGTTGTTTGTAAAAAAATAAGTAATAAATAAAAAGTTATAATTTTTAGGTTATGCTATTAATCTCCTAACCAAATATTATAAATAAAAGTATAACCATATACAATGTAATTTAGAGCAGTATAATTTGTCAAATTATTTTATTAAAATTTCTTAAACTTAAAATTTAAAATAAAATAAATTAAAAATTTATTTATTTTTGTTTTAAATTTTCTTAATTATATTTATTTCTCATTTAACATGAAATTTTATTCAACTATAAGTTTGCATTTTTTTTTTGCAAAATAAAAACTTTCTAATTGCTTATCGCCTTACTGTTCATTTCCTTCTGTCTTTTTTTTACTCATCTTTGTATAGCTGTTTTTATTTTTATGTTAATTTTCTTTTTTTTTCATCTTAATTTTGCTTCTCCTCTTAAGATTTTATGTCATTGACACTCACTCTATAAGTTTTCATGTTAATTTTTTTTTTACAACTTTTATTATGTTTCATTTGTATTTTATTTCTTCTTTGGCTTTTTCTTTATTTTTAATTTTATTTTTTTTTAATAGTTTTTAAACTTTAAACACTAAATTTAATGCTGACTAATGCCCTCTTTTGCGTTAAAAAAACAACAATTTCTTTATTTTTTTCATATATATTTTAGCTTCTTTTATTTATTTTTCTTGTCTTTAAGTTTCTCTTTTGTTGTAGTATTTTTAGTTTAACTAAATAAAAATATAAATTTGCATTTATCTTTTTCATTTGACTTTGTTAATTTGTATGTTTAAAGCCGCCAATAATGTTTAAGCACGTAATTTGTAGTTTTCAAGTTGTATAGTAGTAGCTTTTATTCACCCAAAATGCTAAATAAACTTATACTTAAAAACAACAACAACAAGTAACAATTTTGGCGCAATTTTTTTTATAATATATTTTATAATATATGATTTGTTATTGTTTTCTTAGCAAGTTTTTTTTTTTGTTTTGTTATTTTACAAATGGCGCAGTTTTTCTTTTGCTCATTTTCTCTTGTGGTAAATATAAAAGTAAATATAAACAAATACACTCTTACCATTTTGAACAGTTGCTTAAAAAAGTAGTAATTAATGTAACAAGTCTTAATTAAAATAAAAATAATGGTAATTATACAAATTAATAGTATAATATTGTAATATAAAATTTATAATAAAAATTGTAAAAAATGACCTTTGTGAAATCTCCTTCTTTGTTGTTGTTGTTTTCTTTTTTGTACACATTTATTTTATTTAGTTTAATAAAATCATTTTAAATTTAACAAATAAATTTAATTTATTGAAGAAAAAATTTTATACAAGATGTGCTAATCAAGTTGACCTTTTGTGACAATTTTTATGCTATTTTGTTCAAAAAAGAAAAAAATGTATAGAGAAAAAAAGACAGAGATAACACAGTTTTTGTGAAAAAACGGTTTAACTTGAAAACAAAAGTAGAATTAAGAAAATTTGCAAATGTGGCAAAAGATAAATAAAATATTTTTAAACTTTAACCTTCCCATAGACTTCTGTATTTTGTTAAAAATAAAAAAATAATTATTTAATTAACATTTATTTCAAAAAGTACTAATTTAAAAAGTTAAACATTTTCAAAGAAATACACCATTTTTGAAAAAGAACTAATAAAAAATTTCACATATTGTAAGAGGTACAAAAAGATATCAATTTACATTTCGTAAAAAGAGAGAGAAAAAATTGTATTTTTAATTTTTTAATATAATATGTTAATGGTGAAAATGTTTTCTATAATTATGGTAAGAAAGCATTCCTGGACTAGAAATATTTTATGAATCATTACAAAAAATCTTATAATAAATACGAAAATATTTATTTTAATTTGTTTTGTTTATAATGATAATAATAAAATAGAAAAATCGCCAATTGCTTTCAAAAATCATCCGAATGTAATGAAATTCGGCAGGAATATAAACATTTACGCTGAATATAACAACAAGATATATATTTTTATTTAAATACGAATATCTTATGTTACAACGTTCATTAAGACGAATGTTCAAATGTTATGAAATTTACTTTCAAATGATACCCGAATAATGTTTTATGTTGTAGTTTTTTGTTGGATAATTTGTGAAGTCTCCAAAAATTTGTATTTTTAAATTAGAGAAAATTATATATGTAGAGGAAGAAGTGGAGCCACTGTGAATGTTTCCTGTGAATATTATGCTGGGGCTCCCAAAGTGGTAAGAAAATCAGTCGGTTAGTTGGTTTTAAATAGAATTACTGAAAAATTAAAAAAAAAAAAAACGTATAAGTTCTGGATTTTTTTGAATTGTTTTCATATCTATTATTATTTCTTTTTTGTTAATTTTTAATAAAATTCATTACATATTTTCAATTTTAATTGAAAATAATTTATTTAATTTAAAATTAACTTCCAGCTGTTTGGTTTGTTATTGTTTAATTTTGGTTTTTGTAAAACACACACACACACACACACGAACACATCTGTAGTATGTATGTATATATTTATTAATAACAACAATAACATCAACAACAACAAAAGCTTAATTTAATTTATTGTATTTATTAATAACAACAACTATTCTTTTATTTATATTTTTAATTTTACTTGTTTGTCTGTGTTAGTAACAATTGTTGTAATTTTATTTAAAATTTTTGTAGAGCAATGACAATTGTTCGTTTTTTTTTTTTTTTGTAAAATTGTTGTACATATTTTGAAATAAAACAAAAATTGCGAAGCAATGCTGTACCTACAACAATAATGTCATTGATGCGCTTTACTATATGTACTATTATTTGTTGATAACTTTTTTTATATTGTATTGTTGCTGCTACTGATGCATATGCGATATTTTATATCGTCAACGAAAATTCAAAACAACGTAACATCACTTTTCATAATTTTACAAGAGGCAACAAAAAATCGAAACAACATTTTCAACGAGTAAGATATTTGGGTTATTACATCCTCAAATATCGCCTTATATATTGATGATGAATTTATTTTTATTTTCATAAAATATTTTTGAAATTACGTATGTGGTTTACGTTATTCAAGATTTCAATTTTGTGAAAAAAAAAATCAAGACAAATTTTAGTAAAAATTTTAATAAAAAGATTTCGAATAAAGTTTATTCCAAAATTTTAAAAACATTTTATTAATTTGCAATAAAAATTTGTAAAAGAAAAAAGTTTTTTTTTTTTTTTTTAACAAATGTAATGTTACATTATTTAGACTCAATAGTTAACATAATCGATATTTGTAATTACACCTTATTGGAAAAAATAAACTATATTTCATCAAAAAAGCAAAATTTTTATATTTTGATGTTACGTTGCTTTGCATTTTCAGTGACGATATGTGTGTTGTTCGGCCGATTTGTCTTTCTTTCTGTCTAGTTGTTTGTCATGTCAGTTCATTTAGGTTTGTTTGTTGCTATTGTGCATTTTAAGTTGAGTGATTTATTTCGTAAGTTTTTTTTTCTTTTTTGCTGTTTTCGTTACTGTTTGTGGTTGAATGAATAATAACTACTGCAGTAGCAGCCAATAACAACAACAGTAGCGGTAGTAATAACCAGCATATGTATACAAAAATTATATTCAATTGAAATCATTCGTTTTTATTAAAATCAAGTGTTGTTGATGAATTTGAATTGGTTGCTATTGTTGTTGATGATGATGATGATAACAAACAACAGCAATAGTCTGCAGCAGCAGCATCAATAATAAACTAAGAAAAACCCCAAAACTACATTTTAAGTGTATTCACTCACAATTAAGAGAATTACTAATAAAGAGCTACATATATAAATTCATACACAGAGAGAAAAAAAAAGAAGAAGAACAAGGAAAAAGTAAATAAATAATAAAATTTATGATGTATAATATGAAAATTTGCTTATAGTATATATTTTGTTTGAGATTTGCTTTAAATTATAGTTTAAGTTTTTGAAAAAAAGGTATAAAAAGGAAATTTTAATAAATTTTGTGATTCTATATTAAATTTATTTGCAAATTCTGTAGATAAGGCTGCCAGCTGTTGAAAAACTACAAAGAACGGCAAATTACTGAAAATTGGGTAGTTTTTTAAAAATGTAATGATATCGAAAATTATTTTTTTTTAATTATCATTCTTACTACCATAGACATTATTTTACATTTAAATTATATTTTAAAAGTAAAATGATGTTACCATATTTCATTATTTTCTCCACATCATTCTTTGTTATGTTTCATTCATGACATTTTAATCTCTAACCATGAAAACAAACTTTAATTCAAAACACAAAAAAAATTTCATAACTTTTTAAAAAACAATTTTTGTATTTTTTTTTTTGTTTTTATTTTAATTTTGCTAAATCATGTATATATACAAAAATGCCAATAATTTTCTAAAACAAAATAAAACAAACGAAGAAAAAAAAAACACCTTGGCAATTGTTCAATATTTTGGCATCACAAAAAATCCCCAAAAAAAAAAAAAAAAAAAGATACAAAATAAATGAAATAAAATGAAATTTTAGTATAAATAAAATCATAGAAAAAGATACAACAAAAAATATATATATCTTTAAAACTACAATGATATTGGCCAAAATAAATGTCGCCTACCAAAACATATGCAACATGAAGAAAAAATAGCCAAAAAGAAAAAGAGCAAAAGTTCAAAGAAATGCAAGGAAGAAAATGAAATAGAAAAAGATTTAATACATAAATGACTAACAACAAAAAGTCTAATGAAACAAATAGACGTCAAACATACAAATATTATCTTGTATTTTTATGATTTTTTTTTTATAAAATCTTATTAAAAATTTTTACGATATACACGATAATAGTTTAAAAATATTTTGTCAAATACTAACAATTTTAAGGTATAATAGTTATTTATATGCCGCAAAAAAATATGCATAAATAATAATTTTAGTTTAATATTAACAACAATTAATTAGAATTAAGAAATTCAAATGAGAGTTACATCAATGTTGTCACGTAAGTATTCATTTTGGAATTTCTGGCAACACGCATTAACAAGTATTTATAAATACGGCAACTTTAAGCTTTTGATAAACTTTTGTTTAAACAATGGTTTAATACATTTAAACCATTTTTTTTTTAAATTATTTTTGTTAATTAAAAGAAAAAAGGAAAATAATGAATATTTTTCCAAAAAAGCAAATAAGGAGAAAATTTTCAATTATTTGCCCTTAAATAAATGCAATCATATACACATTTTCCCTTTAAAATTTTCAGCAAAAACCCTAAAGAAAATTTATATTTTTAGCCAAATAATAAAAAAAAAGAAAAAATTCAACGACTCAAAGTCGCCCAATTACATCCAAACACGTAAAAACGATTTTACATTTGTATAAAAATTAAAATTTTCGAATTTTTGTGTTTATGTTTTAAATGTATTTGTAAAACAAAAATTTAGATAAATTTGTAAGCGAAATATTAAGGATTACTTTTTTTTCTTATATCTGTAACTATAAACAATTTTCTTTTTTTTTCGTCTCTGTAAATTTGTTTACAAAACATCGTGTAAAAGAAAACAAAACATTTGAAAATATTTGTATAGAATATTTCGTCATTTTTTAAAAATAAATCAAGGAAAAAGTTATGAAATTCTATGAGCTGAAAAGATAAATATGATATATAATATATATGTATATTGAATTTTTTTTTAGAATATATAATAAATTTTCAAGAAAATCTCAAGAACAAAGGCTTTCATTGGATACTAAATGTAAAAGAAAAAAAATGTATAAAAAATTATATCTTCTGTAAAAAGTTTTATTTATTTTTCATTTCAATTTATTCAAAATATTTATTATAAAATATTTTATTTCTAGTTCTTTATTTTTGTTTTTATTTATTAATTTTTTTTTTAATTATTTTATCTTTCAAAAAAAAAAAAAACTAACAAAAGTATTTTGCTATATATTTTATTTATGACAATTTTAAATACAATTTTTCATTCTTAACAATAATCATAATAATAAAAAGTTATTTAAAATTTATTTGATTTTATCGTTGTTTATTTTTTCCCCCAAATAAGAATAAAAAAAATGAGAAAAATGTGCGAAATACTAAATAAATCATTAAGGGGTGGCAAAAAACTGTGCAAAAACAATAAAAATGGAAAATTTTTTAAATGATAAATAAAAAAATAAAAAAATATATATAATAACCTACACCAATAAATTGTTTATGAAGGAATTTTTCGTTATTTTATTAGATTAATCACAAAGCTAAATATAGTTGTTTTTTAGTTCGAAAAAATAATCTTTTATATTTATTTTATATAAAACCAAATTATTATTATAATTTATTTTTTTCTTTAATTAAATTTTTATTTTAAAAGTATTATATAATAAAATGAGAGTAACAATTTTTACATAATTAAAATTCTTTGTTTCTTTAAATTTTTTTTTTTTTTAGTTGAATGTCTAAAAATGTTTGATGATCCTTTATAAATTTTTTAACTTGTTGTAAGGTTTCTTTTGGCAACAAAATGTATTCGATTACATGTAATTTATTGTTGCATGAATTAGGTTTTTAACAATTGACTTAAGTTTTTCACCATTGCTTTCGTCTCTTGTTACTCTTTCCTAAGTTAATTACATGATAATGATAAGGCATCTCTAGGTGAGAACAGCAAATCTGCTAGAATTAAAAATTCTTTATTAATTATTTTTTAACTGAGAAATATTTTTAGAATTGAAGGAATTTTTTTTTTATGTTTAATATAACAAATTCCATATCAAAGGATATGGATATTTAAATTATCTTGTGGTCTTAAAATAAAGAAAAAGTTAGGGTTTTTTTGTGTTGACAAGTATTTTTGTTTTACAATATTTTAATAATAATATTTTTTATTTTCTCTCTCATTACAGGTACGTTACATTTCAAACTGAATTTTTTTTTAACAAACAGGATTTAAAACCATATAAAGAAGGTTTGTTGACGTAATATATACAAATATATATCTTTTTAATGAAAAATATCGATTTATTTTTAATTAAGTTTTTCGTTAGTAAATATTTCATTATACCCCCTAAAAATAAATGGGTTTATTACACAACCAAAACAGCAATTTTAATGACAATTGCAGCAACAACCACCAACATGAAAGTAATAATATAAAACAAATATTAAAACTGCATAATATAACAATTTTACAATGGTATATTAATAAATAATAAAAAGCCTAGCAACAAAAAAAATTAATAAAAACCCACAATAACAAATTATTATAAATGAAAAAACCGAAAAAAAATAATAATAATAATACAAATTGCGTTTTTTGTTCAATAAAAAACCAAAAAAAAAAATGATTAAAACAAAAACTTAAATTACAATAACAAAGAATAAAAGAAATAAAAATTATTATATAATCAAATGTTTATTAAAATCTGCATATAGTATTGAATTACAAACGTCAACTTTAAATTAACAAAATAATGTAATATAATAATTTCATAAATAAATAAATAAACAAAAATTGTGTCGCTTTAGCATGAAAAAAATAAAAATGGATTTAAATAAAAATATTAAAATAAAATATGAGATTTATATAAATCAATAAAAATTAACACGATTTATAAATACCATTTAAAAGTAATGCCAAGTTTGTTTCAATATTAAGTGTAGCATAGGGTGTTACCAGCTTGCTTTTAGAATTACACATCGGGCATGATATTTTATTTTTTAAATTCTATTTTTAGTTTTACTTAAAATTTAAATATAATTTTCTACCTACAACCACCCCCCATTAATATTTATTAGAAATATATTTTTTTATTCCAAACAGTAATACTTGTTATTTATATTACACTTTTCAAAGTTTAATTACAAAATTAAATATTCATTTTTATAAAACTTTTGCTGCTAACAAAATTATAAGAAAACATTTTTTTGTTAAGAATTTTAAATAAGCCACCAGATATTAAAAATTTTGTTTTATTACTGAATTTTTTTTTTCAACAAGACTCACATACATATACATTTAGTTTTATTATTTGATGTGTTTAAAAGCATAATAATGGTCATTAAACATTTTTGGTTTTCTTAAGTATTCATGTCATTTTAAAAAGTTTTTCTGTTTTTGTTTTATCAAGTTCTTTTTTATAATAATTTTAGCAAAAAAAAAAAAGTTTAGGTAATAAAATATAATTAAAACCTCCTATGCTTTTAAAGGCCAAATTTTTATGTTAAATATTTTTAAACTTAAAAATGATTACTTTAGAAAAGTTCTCAGTTTAAATTTTTGTGGATTAAATTAAAATTGTTTTTATTTTGTTGAATTTTTCAATTTAAGAATATTTTTTTAGGCATAAAAAATTATCTTAATTTTTTAATTCTGGCAACAGTGCATTAATGTCAAATATTTTAATCGTACCTAAAAATACAACCTTATTTTTAAGTGTTGCCATTGGTTCTTACCGTGTTATATAATTGACTTTTTTATATTTAAATTTTCTTCTTAATTATTAATTACAAATTAAATAATTATATAAAACAAATCATGTTTCTTTTAATTTTATTATTTAATAACAATTTTTTTTTTTAATTTTTACAAGTTTGCTTCTGTCAACTTGTCATTTACAATTTTTTAATTATTTGTTAAAATTTATTACACATTATTTATTAACATGTTTTTTGCATCTGTCAGTTATTTTATTGTAAAAATTTGAGAGATTTTTTTTTTTATTTATTTATTCAAACATTGTTTTGTATTATTAATATGAATACTTTTGATGAGAAATAGTTTCTTAACAATATTGTATTGTTTGTGTGTTTTTTTTTTCTTCAAACCTTTATTTTAAGATTTTTGCAATGTATGTAAGTAGAAATTTCGGTTTGTAAACCTAAAATAGGTTTTGAGTTTTTTTTTACTTACACGCCACCCTCTTTGTTAACAAATCCATGTTTTTTTTTATTTTTTAACTTGCAAATCACATTGTAATTCATGCTGCATCTGTCGTTTAGTTTATTGTCTACAACATTGCCGTTGCACAGTGGGGTTCAATACAAAAAAACAAGTTGAATTGAAATATATATAAAAATAGATAAAATTTCAGAAAAATTATGCCAAAAAATATTTATCTCGACTTTTCCAAAATGTCCTGATTGGGGCTTTTATGTTTTCTTTGTTTAGCAAAGCTATTTAATGATATACATTATGTAAAGGTATATCATTTTTATATATTGTTCAAACTTCCGTTTTTTTTTTTTTTTAAATTTAAAATATGTCGACTGCATTAAAAAAATAATAATAAATATTTTTTTTCTCTTTTTAAAGTGAAAAATTAAATAATTTCTCAAGGTTAGAGAAGAATTGAGAAAATTGTCTCCTACACACATTTTCAAAACCAATTTCACAGAAATAATTTGCTTTAAACTCAACTTCAATTTTCTGTGGCGCTACACACTTCATCAGCATTCGTAGATTCTTATCCATTTGAACTTGGGACTTCAGCGAATAAGCGAAAATTGCTTGGCGAAATGAAACAGGTGGATGTAGTTCTAAAAAAATGACAATACGGTGAATTAATCACTTTTTATATGTATATGGAGTTTAAAGGGCCAACCAGAAAAACTTTTCTACGCAATGTAGAATGAAGAAAAGTAGCGTAAAATATTTTCAGCAACCAATCAACAAAATTAAATGTATCATATATTTTTGAACAAATATTCTGCGATACGTTATCTAAAATTTTTTTCAGCATAAAACGATGAATTCTTGTTGTGGTTTAAAACTTTTATTTATATAGAGTTTAAAAGTTCTAAGTAATAAAAATAATAAAATAATTATCAGCTGATTAAGTGATGTCACCTGTTTGAATTCGCCTTAGAATTTTTATAAACTTCGAGTTGAGAAAACTTGTAGTTAAGAAGAAATATATTTATTATCACTTTTTTCTTATTGGCCTCACTGTGCGTTACTGTTTATTTATTTGTTAATAGGGCTGGCAACATTGTTGTTTGTTATAATTAATTTATGCATCAAAATAACAACAAGAAAAAAATAAAAGATTTTTTTAAGAAGCGCTTTTAATACACACATAAGAAGTGTGATCGAAAAAATCTTAACACACTATTTCCTCATAACTTTTTTTCAAAGCAATATTTAAATTTATTTTGGAAAAATATATCAGTTTTTTGGAAAAATATATCACTATTGTTTCCAATGTTATTAAATCAGTATCAGGAAAATTCGGTCATTGATATGAATCATAATTCGGAGAGAAAAAAGATCAAAGTAATATTTGAATGCATATTGACAAGTAGAAAATCACCCCTGCTTGTTCAGTACTCAGCTATTTGAGGCGATAAGTTATGTATGTTAAGATTTTTTCGATCGCACTCCCTATACATATGTGTATGTTGTAACTACACATATTATTTATATGTATGCAATTTGTAATTTTTTTATTATTAATTTTTGCAAAACATTTTTAATATGTTTCCATAATTAAATGCAATGAAAATAAAATTTTCTTGGAAGAAATATTTTATTATTTATAATAAAATATTGGAAGAAATATTTTATTATTTAAATTAAATCATAATTAGAAATATCTCATTTAAATTTATGAAAATATAAAGAAATTTAAGTTTCTTAATAAAAAGGCAAAGATTTATATTATAATAGTATTATGAAGGATATTTTAAAACTTAATTGTTTTATCATTCTCAACTTTACAAAATTTAAATAAAGACTGTTTTTTTTTTGTTTTTACACTATGATTTCCTCTAAGCAAAATAAAAGTTATTTTAATATTTAAACCATTTTACTGTTACATAATAAAGTTTTAACCTAAATTTGTCATTTGTCACAGCTGTATAAATAAAATATTTCAAAAGAAATAATTACTAAACTAATGAATGAATAATCTTTAAAAAAAAATATATATAACTAAAATGTCAATAAAAAATTTTTCCAAGAAAAATAATTACAAAAATAATAATAAAAGAAAAATCTCTTATATATTTTCAAGCAGCTTGAAAGCAAACAAAAAAATCTAAAATTTATTAAAATAAAGATTTTCAATAATAAGTTTAATTTTAACTTGAAATTATTTTAATGATTTTTATCTTTTACTTTTAAACTTTATTTTTGCTGAGAATACTGCAGTAAATATTCTTGAAGTAAAAGTATTTATATATTCACTAGCAAAGTGCAATGAATGTCCTTCACATTTACGTAGAACATAGAGTAATCTGAATGGCTGGGCACCAACAACTATAGCAGCATAATAGCAAATATTATTTTAAAGACTGTTTCTGGGAATATAAATTTTCTCATAAAAAAAAAGAGAATTTGAATAAAGTTTTTTTTGGTCGAATTTTAATTTAGTATAAATAAAAAAATAAAATTCAATTGAAAGTTTAAAGTTATTTTTAAAAAATAAAAATTTTGCTAAAAATCTAGTAAAAAACAAATTAAATTGAATCGAAATGTGGTATATGGAATTAACCCCAGATAGTCAGAATTGAACACCACGATCATGAAACAAATGTATAGGTAATCAGTAGAGGAAGACTTCAGCTTTTAGAAAAATAATATTGTAATCACCCTGTTATAATATGGTATTAGGTACAGGCTGACAAAGTTAAAAATATCACTAATTTTCAAAATTTCTTTGAAGTCGTTTTCTCTCAAATTAATTAGTTCATAATTAACAAAAAGAAATTTAAAGGTCAAATCCGGAAGTTAAATAAATTTAATAAAATATATAGCAATAAGAAATACAACCAACCATTATTTTTAGTTGTATTAGTTAATTTAATTAGTATTGATTTTTGGATCAATAAATTCTTCCAACAAAGGCTTAATTTATATAAAAACACTTAATAAATGCCTTTGAACAAAAACAGGGAGAAACAAAAACTTATTAACTATTTATAAAATTAAAACAAAATATGACCATAACATTTGTTATAGATTTTATAAGGGAGTAAGTAGTATAAATTAGCTTTATTAAATTCATAATAAAATTTTTAAATGAATCCAAAAGTTTATGGGAAATATTTCCTTAGAAATTTTATAATTTTTTACGAATTGTTTTTATTTATTTATTTATTTTATGTGCATTATGTACATTTAAATGTTTTCATTTAATTTTAAAGATTTTATAAAAATATATTTCTTCGAAAATTATTTTAAAATCGTATATTGTCTTCTTTAATAAATTATTTATTTTTTGTGAAAATACAGACGTATGATTAATATTTATTTGCTGGTACTTAATTTAAAAAATAACTCATACGTCAGGTAGTGTTTCATTTAATTTATTTCTTTTAATTCCATCTCTCTCTCTAGCTCTCACATTATGCTCTGTCCTCTTATTATCTCTTTTGCTCTGGTTATATTGACAAACATTTATGTATGCATTTGTTTTTTGTTTTTATTCTCCTTTTTATTTTGTTTTTTTTTCTTTTGTAATTAAAAAATATAAATGTGTTTTTCTGCATTTAATATATTATTTTTAATAGGATTATTTTACATAAAACTATGCATATGCATACACATAAACATACATATGCACATTTACATACATATATAATTCATTTAAATTATCTGTAATTTATTAAAATTTCATTTCCATTTTAAATTAAGGATATTTATATATTATGTCGATTAAGTCATTGAATGTTTAAATACAAAAACTGCATTATAAAAGTATGAGATAAAGTGGAAAAGAGATAGAAATAGAGCAACTATTAAATAAAGATAATTTATTTTTTAGTGACAGTTGTCATCGTTGTGGTTTGTTTATATATATATTGTTTTTTTCTATAAATATTTAAATATAAAAATTTGTGTATGAGAAAATGTTTATTTATTAAAAGCCACATGAAAACCACGCCTACATTTTATTATTAAAAACTCCACGTAGCAATTATGTTAATTATCTTCACGTTTATATGTTTAATAAAATATTCCTCATACATTACTTTTTTATACATATTTTTTTAAATGTAAATATGAAAGAAAAATAATTAAAACCACATAAAACGAAATGAAGAAAAAAAATAAAATAAAATAAAATAAAATAAAATAAACAAATAAGAACAAACATATAAATAAAACCTCAAAAATTAACCTCTAAAACATGTTACAACATGATGGTATATGTATATATTTAAATTTATGTTCATTAAAAAATTAAATAAAAATTATAAAAAATAATTTAAAAAAATGCAAGAAAAAATTTAAAATGATTTTAAAGTGTAAACCAAATAGAAAGAAAATTATAATTTATTTATAATAAAAGTTTAATAATACACATTTTCATATTTAACGTAGAATATAACAATAATTATAACTTATTTATTTGTTTAAAATGATCAGTTAATTTTTAATTTAATTAATGTTATTAGTGTAGACGTGTTTTTTTTTACAGACAGCCGGATGGGCAGAAACAGAAAATTGATCTATAAAAAAAAAAAAATAAAAATTTGAAATATTTAATATATAACAAGTTATTTGTAATACATATTTTATATATATATTATATGCTAGTCTTTCTTATAGACAGACATATGGACAGACATTGGCTAAAATAATTCAGAATTTTATAAAGGACCAAAAATATATGCTATATAATTTGTTGTAATATATAAAATTATACTAAATATTAAAATTGCTTTTAATATAACATTCACCTCAATTCTTCTTATAGAAATTTCTCTAAGTGAGTATTATTTCAAGAAAAAAATCCTTATTATAGCTAAAAATCATAATATAAACTTATGCTTCAATACTTTTATTTTCCAAGCTACATTTTTTCATATTATATAAGAATGAAAATTTATATAACGAAATTAATTTAATAACATTGACGTAATAAAAGCAAATATGCATTTTATAGAATTTTCAACACTCATCTAATCAACATTATAGTCAATAATATTATATATATATAGGGGATCCAACTCATAATATACGCTTATAAATTTAAAATATATAAGAAATTTTCTTCAATTTTTAGAAAAATTTCAATACAAAATGGCGACAAAATGCTTTCATTTTCCGTTTCTACGACCTCATTTCTAAATAAATAAAAAAAAAGAAAACCAAACAAACTCACACACTATAAAAGCAAAATATAAAAAAAATCCTTAAAAACGCACAAACACAAAATGCCACACATACATACGTACACGCATACATCCTACCAATACTATAACCGAAACATTAAATTTATAAATGGAGAAATACAAATTTATATCCAGTTAGATTAACCAGCATATATATACACACACACAAACAAACAAACATATTTTACTTATATACAATTATCTAGTAGACAATAAAATTTCATATATATACACACATACTCATACATATGAAGTATAATGGCAGGATATAAAAAGAAATGGTAGATTTTAATTTATATTCTATATATTTTTTCTTCTCAGAGTTTTTTATACCAAAAAAAAAAAAAAACAGTTAAATATAAAAAAAAACTATATTTATATTATATTATATATTTTTTGCTATTGTTATTATTTATATACCTACGTATATACTTCTTCTATATATTAACACATACACATTCACTTAATGGAATGTTGTATTAAGAGAGAGTTCAAACAAAACAAAATAAACCTGGGCCATGTTTGGTATATAAGGAGATATTATTATATATTTGTTGAGATCCTGCGCTTTAATGATAAAATTGAGTTTCTTTCTTTTTTTAAAAAAATTACTCACTCAAGACTCATTGTAGTTGCGACGAGCCTTTTTTCACTTCAATTATGAAATCTCTGTGAGTGGGTGTTAAAAGGCTTTCAAACACCTTTTAATATGTATAACCTTTCTTTTACAATCTCCCCTAACTTCCATTTATTGTTTATATAATACACTAGAGTCCTGCCAAATTGAGTTTTGTTTTGTTTTTTCTCTCCTTTAAAGTGAGTGTATTTTTTGTGTGTGTGTGTGTGAGAGTATATTTTACTTAAAATGCGAAAAATTAATTCAGAAATATTTTTGCTGCAGCACTTCTTTAATTGAGGTCGAAAGTTTAAAATAATAATAGTTTAGGCAGAGAGAAAAAAGCTATAAAATAAAAATTTAAAATATTTTTAGCTTAAAACTCAAACAAGGCACCAAACATTATCTACATGATAGCAAAAATAGACAATTGATATTAATTTAAATTCTTTTAAATACTATAGAATTGGAAAGATTTTTGGCAAATAGCTAAAATAAATAAAAAATTATTAATACATTTACATTTTTCTTTTTAATTTAAATTCAACAAAAAGTTTTTAACATTTTTTGAATTTAATAAACCTTTTTAAAAAAAAAGGCTGCACTTTAATTTATTGTGAATAAAACAAGTTGCATATTATGTTTATATTCTTAATCATATTTATCTCAAGTAGTTCAAATTATCTTTACCTTTCCTTCAATATAATTTTTTAATATTATATTTTTCTAAAAGTAATCACAGACAAAATTCAGATTTTCTTTTACAACTTTCTGTTAGACTTTGTTAAGACTTTATTATTGTGAATAAAACATATGATTGTGATTTGAATATCCTGTTTTTTTATTTATTTTAATTTTGACAAAATATTTCATTTTAGGAGCAATCCTTTCTCTAAATTTTATATGTATATTAAGAATATCTTAAAAATGGAATTTACAGATATTGCTGAATTTATTTTTTAGTATAAAATATTGTACAAAACACTTATGTATACGCAAACAAATTTCTTTAAAGAGAAATATATACATATTTATTCGCAGCTTTCGAAATATTTTTAGCGTGAAAGAAAAACATGATTTATATTATTTAGTACAAAACAATTTTTGGGTGAAAACGTTAGTTGTAAGATGTAACATTTGTTTTTAGCTGAAATATTACTTTTTATTTAGTGGTGCATTAATCGATTTTCGTTTAAAAATTTGTTTTTAGGTGAAAAGCTTGTTTTGAGGTAAAACTACTAGCTAAGTGCTGGAAGTCTTTTAGATTTCTATCTTGTTGTGAAAAACTACTTTAGAGGTTAAATTCTAGTTTTTCATTTAAAAATTTATTTGAAGTGCAAATTTTATTAAGTGATATAAACTTATTTTTATTATAACAATGTAGATTTGTAGTTAAAATTTGTTATTATCTTAATCTTATTTTCAATAAGATTATTTGTTTTTAGAATATCATAAAAAAATATGTATAGCAATATGTTGACATGACTATTGTGAATGAAGTTTGTTAACTTTGATCACAGTAGTACATTTCTATAATTATAAAGTATAATTATATATTTTTCATAAACATACCACCCGAAACTGTCAAATTGCATTGTATCTGTAATCCTATAGAAAGTTTTTTTTCTTTTCCCCTCGTTTATTCTCTGAGTTTCTTTTGATAGCATTTTGACATGTGCAATAGTTTCACACTAAGAAAATACAGGAAATTGTTGTTTTTGTAGATGTTCGAGAACTTTCTAATTACGCTAAAAAAAAGTACATAAAAGAAAATTTTATCATAAAATTACAATTTTTTAAATTACAAAATTAAATTTTCACCGAAAATTTCAAACAAAATAAGAATGAATTTTTATAAAATTTTCGATATTTACAAGATTCTCTACAATAAAATAAAATAAAGTGTTAATCACAATAGAGAATTTTAATTAATAGCAGACTATTAATATCAAAATATCCTTTTACAAATAATAAAATATATAGCAAATTAAGAAATACATTGTACATGAAAGTATTAAATAATACAAAATTTCTTTAACATTTACATTTTTATAATAACATTTTGCAACTTGTTCCCTTTAATTTTGTTTAATACTAACACCAAACCAAAATAAAAATGCATCTCTTTTCTTATATAAAAAGAGATTATTATAAAATGAACCTTTATATAATCTTTTTATAATATCGAATATAAAGTAAAAAAAGAAAAAGTATAAAATAAAATTTAAAAAAAAGAGGATTCAACCATAAATCCTTAAGATCTTTTAACTTTGCTAAAACATATATGTGTATGTAGTATGTCCTTTCTGTCATTATTGTCTCTACCCTTACTCCCCACAAACAGGGTGTCAATTTTCATTTATAGCTCTCCCACTAATACTTGCGTACATACATACAGACGTGTTACATCGTCACCATCATCATTTCCTACTAAAGAATTTTCATTATGTAACTAGTAATTGAATTGGTTGAATGTTTGGGTTATAATCCTTTTTACGTAAAGCCTTACGTTAGATCTTTACTGCTTTCCTTCATTTTAGGCTGGATATTTGAACTAACAATATATGTCTCCTATAATGCTAATACAGTAGAAGGTTTCTTTCCTTTCCTTTCCTTTCCTTTCCTTTTTTTTTTTTTTTTTTTTTCGAAGGTTTCTTTCCTTTTTTTTTTTTTTTGTGGGAGCTTATACTCTTGGTGGAAGTTTAAACCAAGCACTATTGTGATTAGAAAGAATAATTCACAATAAATTCTATTTTATAATTTATTAAAAATAATTTTACAGTTTCAATAATAATAATAATTAGTTTTATTTCAAAAGTTTACAGAGAAAATTTAAAGTTTTATTAAATTAAATTGTAATGTTTGTTTTGTTTAGAGTTTAAGAATAATATCTACATATTATTTGATTAGCTGTGCACCAAACTACTGAATTTAAGATGGAATCCTTCAAGACTTATGGCCTTTAGAAAATTTAACAAAATGTCTTTAGATTCTTCCAAACTTCTTATTAAGAAATTCTAAAACAATTGCTTATAGTCCTTTGTGGCATAACTTATGCTAGTATTGGTAGTAGTCGATATCTAGAAATTGTGTACAAATGCTACAATTATCCTTTCTTCATGATGAGTCACGTATTTGCTAAAGATGCAAAAAAAAAATGAAAAGAATTGCTACCAATCATTTAACAAACTTTGAGACTCAATTCCAAACAATAGCAAGAAAATTGAACAATTTTGCAAAATCTGAAGACAACAGAAGGAAGCTGCATACATCCGTTTCTAATGGAAAGATGTTCGAACAAAGTCGAACTAAATCAAATAAAAGGAAGACGCAAATAGTACGTGAGATAAACTAATGTCGATGTGGCAAAAACATAAAACCAAATTAAAGTCAATGCGATAGAAGTTGTACAATAAGAAAGATTTTGCTTAAATAGAAAAAATATAATTAAGACTTGAATATCTTATTATGATGATAGGTCTTAACACATATTTTGTTTTAAAAAGCTTCTTTATTGATTAAATTGGAAATAAAATATTTGTATGATTTTTATGTAATTAATATTTTTTTTTTCTTTTTATTATTGTGATTGATTTAAAGAAAAAAAAAACAAAAGGAAGAAAAAAAAAATTATGGAATTTACACATAGACTCTAATTAGAAAGTATACTCGTCTTACGAGCCTTACGTTAGATCTTTACTGCTTTCCTTTATTTTAGGCTGAATATTTGAACTAACAATATATGTCTTCTATAATATCCAAAAGGACATTGTATGTTTTTTTTTTAGTTCTTCCAACATTCCCAAAATCTCATTTTCGTTCTAAAATATTTTAAAAATATAAATCCAGTTATTGATTTTATAGCATAAAAGTGTAGTTAAAAATCCTTTAATAATTATAGTTTGCTATATAATATTTTTCTATTTTTTAAAAAATAGCAATTCACATACTATTTGAGTTATTGTGTTGTATGTTATTTAAAATAACACATTAAAAAAAAAATTAAAATATAGATGAAAATTTTAATTTTTTCACTAATAATTAAAATTTTCACAAAAAATCAAATTTTTCTTTAAAATTCAATTTTTCACAAAAAATCTAGTTTTTCACAAAAAATCTAGTTTTTCACTAAAAATCTAATTATTCACTAAAAATCTAATTATTCACTAAAAATCTAATTATTCACTGAACATTTTATTTTTCACTAAAAGTCTAATTATTCATTGAAAATTTTATTTTTCACTAAAAATAATATTTTTCACTGAAAATTTTATTTTTCACTAAAAATAATATTTTTTCACAAAAAATTATATTTTTCACTAAAAATTTTATTTTTCACTAAAAATTTTATTTTTCACTAAAAATTTTATTTTTCACTAAAAATTTTGTTTTTCACTAAAAATAGTATTTTTCACTAAAAATTATATTTTTCACTAAAAATTATATTTTTCACTAAAATCTTATTTTTCAATAAAAATTATATTTTTCACCAAAAATTTTATTTTTCGCTAAAATCTTATTTTTCAATAAAAACCAAATTTTTAACTTTTCGAATAGCAGTTAGAATAATTTCCTGGTAGATATGCATAATAATGATAAAATGCAATTGGATTAAAATGCATTATTAAAAATATTTTAACTTGTAAAATATTCATGTTTAAGCTGATATAACTACAATTTAAATACCATTTAAATCATTGATTTGCTTAATTTTATATTTCCCAGAAATATTGTTAAAAAAAATTTTGTACTTTCTAGATTTTTTAAGTTTTTTTCGAAAGTGTAAAAGCGAAATAAAATTTCGAATTTTCTGAATTTTGTGAATCTGAAAACTGTCCATAGACCGCATACAGCCTAACCGAATGTTCTGTTGTCATATTTAACATTTATATTCTGCTATAAAATAATCACCATCACCCCCTTCTTTAGAAGATAATACCCAATTTTCATACTTTTGGGTACATGAGGAAACTATTTGTTGCCCTTCCCGATATGTATTATAAGACTTATATCAATCAATTCCAAATATTTGTTTATTAATATAATTTATATTACAAAATGTTATGTACATCGATTCATAATTTACCATAGCTTCAATATAACCGATATAAAAACTAAGTTTTATGAAAAATCAAATCAAAAAAACAAAAAAAAATCAAACTTTTACTAAAATTTATACCGCAAAATAAATTCTAGTTACTTAATTGAATTTTTACTATACAATTTCATGAAACTTATTTTCACAAAAATAAAAATCAACCAAGAAATTTCGGTTTCTAAATAAATAAATAACTTTGTTTTCACTATAAAATCGAATTTTTATTAAGAAAAATAAAACTTTTACTAATATATCAAACTTTGACCAAATATCGAACCCAAGAACCAAATTTTATTCATAAAATGAAATTTCACCAAAACTATAAAAGAAACTATAAAAATAAAATTTTAACCAAAAGATCGAAATTGAAACAAAATTCTGAATTTTGTAAAAAAAGCAACATTTTTCCAAAACATCAAATTTTATAAAAAAAAATTCCATAATATAAAATTTTTGAAATCTGTTCAGTATATTTCTAAAATTTCTGTAATATAATAATAATATGGTAACGCTTTAAAAAGCTCAATAAATTAAAATATTGAATTGGAATAATTTGGATGTGAAATAATTTATTTTAACTTAAAAATTATAGGTAGCTTTTTGAATTTTTAGTGTTCATTTTTAAGAAGAAAAAGAAATTTCAATAATCAAGTTATGAAAAATAATTTCTTAAAATAAGAAATTTTATTTTAATTAAATTTATTTATTTTAAAATTTATTCTATTTAAAAAAAAAAAATTATTATCTATAATTTTCCGAAATTATCTAAATTTCGTCTTGGCTTCGTTACCTTTTTATGATCCTGGATAAATAAAAAGGAGTTGCCAGATTAATGAATGAGTCATTTAAAAATAATTACTGTCTTTTATATAAAACAATATATACAAATGTTATTTTTATAGTATACATATGCATATGTATTATTTTTAAATACTTTCCTGATTTTTTATATAGAATACCTAACGTATATACATATGTATATAAATAGTTTATTTTTGTTGTATGTATATTTTATTGTACATACATATGTATATTCATACATATTTATGTATAACATGTGTATTATTTAACAGTAATGCAGTTTTACTTCTGCCTAGATATTTTTCGGGCTCTATATAACCAGGTTGAGCTGTGTAATAAAAACAACAACAAAAATTTCATTCAAAACACTCATTCCAGCAAAAATTTTACTCCCAGTTTTCCTAGTTTTTTTTCGTCTTTGATTAAATATTTTCTACGTTCTATTTATGACGCCAAAAGGGAGAAATAAACTAAAGCAACAAATGTATGTTGTTATGGTTATAGGGAAGTTTTTTTTTTTTTGTTTTGTTTTTTATTGCCTTCAGCCACCCAGATCAGCAGTCAATATGGTATGAATGAATAGCAAAAACTTTAATTTTTACATGAATAATATTTCAATGGAACTTAAAAGCAGCGCCCCCTAACTTTTTTATGGTCATGTGTCCGTTGTTGCCATATTACTTTGTAACTATTCTAAGGGTTTTCCTTCATTTAGCTGAATTGATTTTTTGCATTAAATTACTGGGCAACAATCCAGTTATTGCAGCAGCAATATCAGCAGTAACTTTTATAAGTGGCAGCAACGGTTAGTACATCATTGTCAGTTTTTTTTCATTTAATTTTTTTTAATTTTCATGTAAGGAAAAGCGCATGTCTGAAAATTTTATAAAAATTGAGATTTTTATGTTTATAAAGACTCAAATATATGTACTAGTTTATATACTTACTCTAACTCAAAAGGAAAATTTAAAATGTATATATTGATGTTAGTATATATGTATGTGTATATAACAGTAATTTAAAGCTTCATATAAGCTTTAAATTTTCAACAAATTTAAAGAAAATTTATGCAAAAATGTTACAAATAAATATCAATATAACTATTTAAGAAAATATATTTAAATTTTTAGTTTTTCTTATTGTATATTTAGGCTGAAAATTAGATCTGCCCTCTTCCTATTAAAAATATAAATATGGCAACTTGGAAAATTAACAATAGTAAAAATTTAGTAATTATTTTGAATATAATTTAATTTTTTAAATATTTATTTCAAATTTAATTTGAGTATTAACGTAATACGTAGATTTTAATTATCAGTGAAATACTTTGGTTTTTATAGCCCTCTACGATATTTATCATTAATGTTAATTCATTAAAAAATTAAGACAAAAACATTCACAATGGTACAAATAATTTTGTAAAAAAATTCACATAGTGTAAATAGTGATATTTTTATTGGCATTTTTAGCCTTCGTGTTTCTGTAAAATTACAAATTCTACCGATTAATTATAATCAAATATGATTTTTTTTTAACTTACTATAGTTATATCTAAGCTTTAAGCCGAAATTCTAAACTGTTTAGTTAAAATTAAAAGATTTTTAATTAAATTATATAGTTCTTATATTTTATTGTTGCATTAACATTTTTGAGTATTTTTGTTATATTTTTTTTATTTATTTTATTCTATTTGCATATTGTTTTTCTTTTATTTCTGTTTAATGCTGAAAATGTGAATGACTTCTTAATGATGTCAAGTTTATTATACAATGCGAATTTTGTGCTGTTAGTTATAGTAGTGATTGTTTATACATTTAATGTAAATGTAATTGAAAATAATTTTTTATTTATACACGGCTCTTTCTTTTAAAAAAATGGTGATTATAATTAATTTTATGAAAAAAAAGAAAGATAAAAATAGTGTATTTACTTTTACAAAAAAATTTACTCATTATTTCCAAATTTTTATATGCTTCTTTTATAAGAAAATAGTTTTCTATAATCTCCTTTGTATATACATTTTCTGTATACGAAAACATTGATATGCCTAAATATAATGTATTTAAACATACATATGTATGTATGTCCATATTCATTTTCTACATTGGGATTTGCAACATTTTTGTAGCTACATAAAGTCTACAAAACATTGTTTTTTTCTTTGGCAACAAAACTAAAACATGTTGATACAACATGTTGTTAAACAAGTGTTTAAGGAAATTCATGTTTTAAAAAAATATATTTGCAATTTTTTAAAGATTTTCTTGTTCTAAATAATGAAAATAATTTATTATTTATTTTATTTGTTAACAAGAAAGCAAAGTGATTGATTATAATTAAAGTAAGAAAAAACAAAGTAAATACTTTTTTAAAATATTAGATTTTTATAAATAAATTTTTTAGGAAAATTGATCTATAACAAATTTTTGATAAATATATTGTACGTAAACATACAAACACAATTTTTATTTAATTTTATTTAGTTATTTTATTATATATATTTTATTTATTATTTATTATTATTTTTTTTTAAATTCAAGCAAATGCAAACAATTCAAATTAAAATCATTCTTAAACCAGGTACCTGATTTTAATATGTATAGTTTCAAAAATATGTATTTTGTATTTTGTTTTTGCCTGGGAAAACATGCTTTGTATAATTTTATTTTTTTATCCAAAACAACTCAGGTATAAAATAGTGCCTTCTTCTTTTTTGGGATATACTTTATGTCTGTATATATGTTATTATTAGTATGTGTGTGTGATCCTAATACCTGAGTAAAATACCGCCAGGAACAGAAATTATAAACCATTAGCAGACGTATCATATGCAGTTGAGGGGTTTTAAAATATTAAAACTTTACTATTGTTTAAAGTATTGCATTTCATTAGTGAGAACATATTCAAAACGACAATTTATACAGTAGTTGTTGTTTTTCTTTTAAATACTTTTATAGAAAATTTTACATAAAATGAAAAATTATATTTAACAATTCCATGATTTTTTTCTGGATTCAAAAGTTAAGGGAAGAACTAAAGAAAAATGTAATTAATCACTTTGTAAATATAATATAAAAAAAATATGCGTAAAATTTATATAAAAAGAATTTAATTAATTGCATTTAAATAAAGTTCCTGTAGCACTTTTTGTTGCTACATTTTTAAAATTATTCTATAAAAAATACTTAATTAGGCATTAGAAATTTTATTGTAAAGTTTATTAAAAAATAATTCTTCTTTATAAAAGTTCGTACAAATCTGTTTAAATGTATTAATGAATATAATCTGATATATTATTACTCAACATGATGAAAAATTAAAAAAAAAATAGCAAAAAATGATTTTTAATGAATGTTACATTGACGCACCCCTTGAAGCCAACTAAAAATTTAGCCTAATACTAAGCAGCTGTTGATTTTTATACATACGACATATATGTATGAATGTACATATGTACATACACACAATACATTAGAGTGCCTTGGTTTGTATGGGAACAAAAAAGTAAATGTACCAACTCAAATTAAAAATTAAGAACTTTTTAGTTTCACAAATATATTTTGGGATTTCCGCGGTGAATAAGTTTAAAATGGCGGCTAAAGTTTAACGTCGATTATCCCAGAAAGAAATTTGTAATTCTTTTTTGTTTTCTATTCATCCATTTATTTTTTATTAAAAAAAATAAATTCCCTCGTTTAAATAATACAGCTTTCATTAAAAGCTAATTGTTGAAAAAAGAAGAAACAACTATTTTTTATTAACTATGTATGTATGCATGTATGAATTATATTGAAATTGAATTATATAACTAAAAATGTTTAAAAATACTACTAACAATTTTTACGAGAAAATTGATTATCCAGAATGATTTCGGTCCCAATCGTTACGAATAATCGAGGTCCTACTGTATTTAAAAGAAATGCGTAATGTTTTGAAAACGGTGCAGCTCATGTAAATTTTAATATTGAGATTTAATATTTTGGGAATTGTATAAGAACATACAATTGCAACATTTTTCGTGAGGCACCTTAATGTACATATATAAATACATAGTATATACATATGTATGTATATATGTATATTTTTAACTGTGCTCTTTTGTACCACATAATTATCTACCTTTTTTAATAATTTTGAAAACAAAAACAAATTGGTAAAAAAAAAACAAACAATTTATTTAAAAAAGTATTTAATAAATATTATTAAAATTTATAAAAAGTATAATTTTAAAAACAGAAAAATGCCTGATAAATTATAAATAAAAGAATACAACACAAGAATTACAACTATGAAAAAAAAAAAAACATCCCTAAAACAGGCATTAATAATTTTAAGCGTGGCCTTGCGGGATGCATTTTTCAGTTTCTATGTTCTGTTCGTATTTTGCATTTAATGCGCAGCTTGTTTACATCGTGAGAAAACTAACAAGCCAAAACAAAAAAGTAAAAAAACAAATAAAATAAAATAAATAATAAAAATATATAAAATATATTTAATATATAAACTAGCCAAGCTAGCCAACAAAGAAAAAAGTGAAAAAGTGTTTAATAACTAAAAAAAAAAAAAACCGGCCTAATTTTTCATACCGTAGGATAGTGAAAAATGGCTGAAAAATAACATAAATCTATAATTAAATAAATAAAATAAAATCAATATTTTATCTACTCACGGTTGGATAGAGTTAAAATATTGTTTTAAAGCCTAGTATTTAATTAATGAATAAAATAAGTAAATAAATAAATATTTAACCATACGGTGGGATAGTGGTTAAATATTAAAAAAAGCAAACAAATGTTATGAAAATTGTAACATTTTTTACAAGTAATAATGCTTAAATATGCTTTAAGCAACTGTGTCTTTTTAAAACATCACAGCAACCCTAACAATGTAACAACACAACGTATATTCTTGACGTAACTCTACTACGCGTTGTTGTGTTTAAAGCGAAGTGAGAAAAAGAAAAAATACATTGCCGAAAAATCACAAAATATTGCATTTAAATAAACAAAATTTTAGCTAAATGTAAAAAAATATGCAAAGGTAAATTTATATTTAATAATAAGATATTTATTGAAAGTGTGCTAAACAAACAAAAACAAAATAGTTTGGTGTCAAAATGCAAAGTTAACAGTGTTGACAACAATGTGGTAAATAATACAAAAAAGTGATTTTATTTATTGGTAAATTGTAAAATAATCTTGAAAATAATTACAAAAATTATAAAAAATTTGATATAAAACGTAAAGATCTATGTTCGATTGATAACTAAATGCTGTGTTTATGAAAATTATAAATGTAATAAAAACAAAGAATAAAAAATGTATAAATTTTAATAAACTGAATTATGCAAGTATTACACAAACAAAAACACCAACATGTTTTAAATAAATACGAATATGCTTACTAAAAAATTATGGAAAATATATGTTGTATATACAGTAGTAATTTATATTTATATATTGAATTTTACGAATAAAATGACAAATATTTATTTGAAATGTATATTTCTTTTTATTTATAGTAATATTTTCTTCCAAATGCACAGCAGTTTAATGTACGCTGCCATTTTTCAACAGTATGTGAATTGAAACCAAAAAAAAGTATTCGACATATTTGTTATTTGCACATTTCCCATAACAATACTTATTTTCTTATATTTTTTGGTTGTCATTTTTACAACTAGGATAACAATTATATGTGTTTTAGGCATACATATATAGACCTCCCTAATTCAGCACTGATTTGTTTGATTTTTTGCCATTGATAGTGCTTTTATCGATGAAAATAATTTGATTGGAATTAAATATACGGATTTGAAAATCAAATTTCCCTAAGAAACTTGCATTAAATTTTTGTTATAAAAAAAATCGAGTAAAAAGGAAGAATTACGTTAGCGAAGCCGCTTTTAAATAACCACAGATTTAAAAGTCTCTCCTTCTCTCCGACTATGAAAAAATATTTACACAAAAAATATATTGTATATATTGTATATATACATATTTTTTTTTTGCACTAAAAATTAGAAAATATTTAAAAAAGGTTGTCTTCACATAACATTTTTTTTAATTTATTTTAATAAATGCGCCATTAATAATTTTAATTGATACATATATTTTTGCAATCGGATAAATAGAATAGGAAATATTTACAATTTTTGAGTGAGCTTAGGAGGTAAATTGTGATTTTGTGTAAATAAAGGACTTTAAAAAATAAAACTTCAAATAAAGCCAAAAACTTCATAACTAATCATTTTTAGAAAAGAAAATTGGATAATTAGTCTATAAAAAAGCTTAGAAACTAAGAAAACTGTACAACAGTGGAACAAAATTACCAGCTTCTACAAATTTTTTTAATAAAGAAGCCCCATATCTCAATAGTATTATTACATATATAGGATATTGTAAGGGAATAAAGCAAATTTTAAAAGGATGGAATCAATCTAAATCAATTTTGTATTCAATATAAATATTTTAGCCTATAAAAAGCCATATAGCGAGGTAAAATATAGAAAATGTGCTTGAATTGGAAAACTTACATACTGTTTCAATCTTATTGAACGATAAATTATTCACTCGTTAATATTCGAGTTTCCGCATACACCTTAAGATTCATAAGTGGCATCTCCAGCAAGAAGTAGCGAAATAAATATATACAGTGCTGTGCAGAACATAAGCAACAAAATTAGGATAAACCTGAGAATAGTCATATCTTTTACAGTATTTGGTTTGCAACATAAATAATTTTACGAAAAAATACACATATCGAAGGATTAACAAAAACACAATATTTGAAAGAACTTTAACTTTGGCTATTTAAACTAGAATAAATCACAAGAATCTTAATAGCTTAATATTAATATTTTGTTCTTATTGATTTATTTATTTATTTTTCCTGGAAGTTGAATTAAGTCATTGATAAAATATCCCTTTCATAACAAATAAATTATTATGGAATATATTTGTTAGTGTATATTTTACCCTTAACGTCATATTATTGCATTTGTCAATTGTTAGTGCATATTTATAAAATATTTTGTTTTTTTTTTAAGGCATAGATTATGAATAAATAAATAACACAAATTTCTAATATTTCGGATGGCAATTATCAATTTTATAATTCTGATATAAATTTGTAAGAAATCTTTTTTTTAGTACGTATTTTCGCATTTTTATATCATATTTTTTGCTTTTTCTGCTTATTCAATGCACATAAAACCCATTTTTAGAGCAAATTGTGGTTTCCTGATTATTACATTATTTAAATTTTGGATATTTATATTTTTATGAAAATAGGCAAAATTTTTCAAAAATATTTTTTTGGGCTTCTATAATACACTCTTTTTTATATTTTTTATATCTTCTGCAAAATTAAACAGTTTTAATGCGATTAATGTATTAATAGATATCCCTAGAATGGTTTCCAATTGACAGCAATAATTTTAAAGACACACGTCTTTTCCGCCTGGGTATAAGATCACATGGTTAAAAATTCAAGCAAAAATTTTAAACAATTAGTTTAATATAATCCTTCGAAATTTTAAAACACATTTAGAATTTTTTCCTTTTAATAAATGTATTTCTAAGAAAATAATTTGATTTATTAGCTAGAATTCAAGAGCGATCATAATTACATCTTTTATGTCCCATAATCATCTTTTGATAACAGTGCGGATTAAAATTTACAACTTGAGAATATACTGGTGTTGCGTATCCATTTATAGTGGACACATATAAATATTGTTTTAAATTAAATAAAGTACTTTTATTTTTTAATATGATTTATTTTGTTGATTTTAAGATGAAAGCAACCTCAACCAATTATCTCACCCTATGGTCCACAATTCGTTAGCATTTGAACATCCATTGGTACGAAGCCAATCCTTTTCTCCTATTGTTATCAGGGTTCGCAAATATCTGTAAAATTTTATTTTTTATTTCCATTAATAAATACGTATCAATCTTTAAATTTTTTTATAGAAATTTAATTAACAAAACTTTTATAAATTAAATTTTTTATTAAAATAAGAAAATTGTTTTGTATTTTTTTTATAGGTCTACAGAAGACGTTTCACCACCGAACTTTTCAGAACGAAATAGTGGCTATTATGAAAGGAATTCTCGTTTAGTTTCAGAAAACGATACATATTTAAGACGATCAAATCACAATAGTTATCAAAGTAGTAGTAACAGCAACATAAATATTAACAGCAGTAGTAGTGGTAATAATAATAGTAGTTCTTCAAATAATCCAGATAATAGAAGTCGCACTAGAGATAGATTATATAGAAATGGTCCTAACGCTGCAGGAGTGTCATCATCTGGTTCATCAGCAACAACATTGTTAAGTGAACGGTAAGTTTTTTAAGACATGGTTAAACAACAAATTAAAGAAAAATCTTAAATCAGAGAAGAAAAAATAATATCAAAACTAAATATATTAATAAAAGTTTTTGAAATAAATTATTTTGTTAAAAAAATATATAAAAACAAAATGTTCATTAGAACCTCTAGTGGCGCTAGCAGCAAAATCAATAACAGCCGTGTACCGCCTACGTCATGGTACGAAGCTGCTGCGACGTATACAAACGGTCCTGGTGGCAGTGGCAATGCCGACGTCTCAGCAGCAAACATCAATCACTATCAAACTGCCGCCTCAACAGAGTTACAAGCAGCAGCATCAGCAACAACAAATTCCACCACAACCTCATCCTACACCGCATATTCCTACGCTTCTTCACCTGCCCACAACAACAATTCATTATCGACGGCGACGTCGTCGTTGTCACGCAATCCAACGTATTACGGCAAAGACTCATCAGACAAAGATTCCGAAACGAATTTGTCCACAACGCCGCCGTTGTTAAATAGAAATAGACAAAAACTTTTAAAATCTTCATCGTTACGCAGTGGTTCAGCATCACCTACATCCACAACAACAACAGCATCAGCAGCATCGACGTTATTAGGTGGAGTATCTGGAGCTGGGTTGGCTACAATGACTTCGTCAACCTCGTCAACTGGAGCATCTACTTCGTCGTCGTCATCATCGACCTCTAATAGTAATAACAATAATAATAACAGAAGTAACCAAACGGCAAATAATAGTTGTAGTAGCGTTAGTAGTACAATCAATAGTAGTAATACGAATACAAATAATAGTTTAAGCGGCAACAGTAGTAGTATAACTCATGAAGATAATACACATGGTGGTGTTGGTGTTAATAGTGGCAACAACAGCAGCAACAATGTTAGCGGGATTTTAAATGCCGCTGCTTTAGCTGCTGCTGCCTCTAAAGGTGGTTCTTCGTCGAATGATGGCCACAAAAATAGTAGTAATAGTGGTAGTGGTAGCAATGCAAATTCCTCGTCAAACGCATCTGCCTCTGGTAACACCTCTTCCAATAATCCATCAGCATCCGCCTCGCATCATACATCGCGTTCGGCGGCGCATACGCACTTTCATGGACGCAGTACTACTTCATCAAGTCGTTCACATTCCCGTTCTCCTAGTAGCTATAGTTCGTCCCATAGTTCTTCTTCATCTTCATCTTCAACCGCTTCGTCTCATTCACATGCCTCCAGTCCGGTGGGCGGTCGAGATGTTGAACCACCATCCGTTGGACATGGATCGAGTAGCCGAACTGGATCACGTAGCCTTCAGTCGGCTGTAGCTGTACCCGGTACAAATCCCAGTGGATCAAATGTTTGTGGTAGTAGTAGTAGCAGCACAAGTTCAACTAGTTCTGGTACACCTACTGGCAATCCTGTTGTACATTCCGAAGACAATCGTCCCCTGGCGATACGTGTACGCAACTTACCCGCCCGCTCCTCGGACACGTCCCTAAAGGATGGTCTTTTTCACGAATACAAGAAACATGGAAAAGTAACGTGGGTTAAAGTGGTGGGACAAAATGCCGAACGATACGCCTTGGTGTGTTTCAAGAAACCCGAAGATGTGGACAAAGCTTTAGAGGTTTCTCATGATAAATTATTTTTTGGCTGTAAAATCGAAGTAGAACCATACCAGGGCTATGATGTTGAAGACAATGAGTTTCGCCCCTACGAAGCGGAACTGGACGAATATCATCCGAAATCAACACGAACCTTATTCATTGGCAACTTGGAAAAGGAAATAACGGCCAGTGAGTTGAGACAACATTTCGAATGTTTTGGCGAAATTATTGAAATCGACATAAAAAAGCAGGGCATGTCAGCTTATGCATTTTGTCAGTATTCCGATATTGTATCTGTAGTGAAAGCTATGCGCAAAATGGATGGAGAACATTTGGGTAATAATCGCATCAAGTTGGGTTTTGGCAAATCAATGCCCACCAATTGTGTGTGGATTGATGGTATTGGCGAAAAGATCTCTGAGTCGCATTTGCAGTCTCAATTTTCGAGATATGGCGCAGTTAGTAAAGTTGTGGTAGATCGCCAAAGGCAATTATCATTGGTGTTGTACGAACAGATACAATATGCTCAGACGGCGGTAAAAGAAATGAGGGGCGCAACACTGAGAGGACGAAAACTTCAGGTGGATTTTGCCTCCAGAGAGTGTCAAGATGCGTTCTATGAAAAGCTAGAAAAACAATCTGCAGGTAAAGAAATGAATATGAAAAATTTAATGAATTAAAAATGAAGCATTTATCTGATGTTTTTTGTTTATTATTTATTTAGGATCACGGTTTAATCGCTATGAATCGCAGTCAAGATCTCGTGCTTCTTCCTTTAGTCGACATCAAAATTCAAATGATGGCTGTTCACCCGGTAATACTCCGGGCAGCAGTAGTAGTAGCAGTGCTGGGGTATCATCATCAACACCAGCTCTATCTTCTGCAATAGTGGCTGGATCTTCTGCTCTCTCCGTCTCAAATACCACCGGCGGTAGTACGCTTGCATCCGTGGTTGGACAGACATCTGGCAATACAACGCCAGCACGTAGTCGTGGATCACGCAGTTCACGTCACACTATGGATTACGAGTACCTAGATACACGTAGATTTCGTTCCTGTGATGAATATAGTCAGGGTTCGGCAACGTCGCACGATGAAGACAACTCGTCTGTGAATCATCCATCATCATCCAATGCCAATTCATATAGTGGTATTGGTCTGCGATCTGATTCACCGTTACTTTCTCGTCTTGGTCCTATAGTAAATAGCAGTGGCAAAGAATCGAGTAGTGAAATGCTGGAATTGGCTTTAAGCCGTCGTCGTTGTGATAAAAGTCCCGCTAAACAAAAAGGTAATTGAAATAGAGTTTAAATTTTGTAAATGAATAGACAATTAAATGAAATTAGTAGAATTAATTTTAAGTTGAAATATGTAACCGCTTATAGCCCAGAGGATACGTTATTGAACATTGATATTAAAAAAAATAATAAATAAATAAAAATTATATCTTTTCAGGTGATATACGTTTATTTCAAAAAGAACGTGCTGT
Organism: Phormia regina; assembly: GCA_001735545.1. Taxonomy (NCBI): domain Eukaryota; kingdom Metazoa; phylum Arthropoda; class Insecta; order Diptera; family Calliphoridae; genus Phormia; species Phormia regina. Next base: position 66,759 of record MINK01187594.1, read on the forward strand.
TCTGCTGGAACAACTTGAAGAATGCCCGTCCAGTGGTGATGAGAGTATAGTGAGCCCACGTAAACGCATGAAAATTGATCATCATTCCATAAACTCCTCTAGTGGATTGGTAAGTTTTACATAAAGGATGATTAGTAAAATTTTACATACTAAATCTATGTGTTTCCCATATTTAGACACAATCTCACTCTTTGGATGAACAACAACCGCAACATAAAAATTCAAACTGTGATTACTTATTAAATGATCCAATACATCGTAAAAGTGAGGTAAGACGGCTGTCTGAATGCAGTAGCAGTCTTGGCAAATATCCAATACCTCAACAAAATCACCATCACTCTCATCATGCGGTACCGCCTCCGCCGCATCATCACCAACAACAACAGTTAAGTCGTCGACCGTCCATTGATTTTATGGCGACAAGTGGTGTTGGTGTTGGAAGTGGCACAACACGTCATAACAGTACGAGTAGTTCAAGCAGTGACCACCACCCGCCACCTCATCAATCTTCATCGTCTTCATCATTGTTGGCATGCAAACGGCGTCGTGTCATTGGCAGTAGTAGTAGTGCAGTTGTTTCGACAAGTTCTTTGCTATCGAGTTCAACTGGTGGTTCTAATTTGTCGTCTTTTGCTAATGACGATTGTCATCATCACAGCTCGAGGGGTCGTGGTCACCAATTACATTCCCATCATTCCCATGAGGCTAGTGGGGGTGAAAGTGCGGATGGTTCACGACCGGGTACACCATTATGTGATGAACGTCCGGAAGTCTTACCTAGTGAACCAAGACGTGTTCCGCGCGAAAGACCACGAGAACCAATGGTTTTGCCTTTACCCAAATTCGGCATACAATTCTTTCAACAATATCGAAATAGTGTGTCAGCAGGCAATACACCATCTTATCATCATCACCATCATGTTAGCAGCAGCGGTTTTACAAGTACTTCTGCTGGAGCATTGGGAAGTGGTAACAATTCGGGAAGTTCACATTTGCTGTCAAACAGCATGTTAAATCGAGGGGAGGGAGGCATTAGTAATAATAGTCATTCTAGTCTTAGTCATAGTTCTACAACGACTGCACCAGCAATGGCGACGCCCACAGGGACGTCGTCTGGTAGTTGTTACTTACCAAGTCCATCGACTCGTTATGCTCCCCATTGGCGACCACATCACCATCATCACCACTATCAGCAACAGCACGGTGGTAGCGGACATCATGGTCCTTCGGGAGGAGCTACTCCATCGTCTTCATCATCTATGGTTAGCCCGATGAGATCACGTTCTCTCAGTTCGAATTCCAGTGATTCTGATGTTCCCGGACAATCATCAACCGGTAGTCCTTCATTAGAAGAACGTATACGTACTTTGGATGAAATGTACGAACGTTGGTCAGGGGGTGGTGCTAGTAATAGCAGCAACACCGCTGTTGGATCTAATGTAGTTAAGCGTCATGATTTTAACCACACCCCGCCGACCTGGCAACATCATCGTTCCAACTCACAATCAGATTCGTCGTCGCATCATGTTAGTAACAGTGATGTAAGGTCCAACTCTACACCCTCAGCAACACCTGCCAGTCGTCACAAATTCCTTGACATTGATGTTAGTGAAATGCAACCTTCAGATATTGTCAAATCGGTTTTAGCAAAGAAATCGATATTCGATGATGATTTGCAAAGGTTAAAGAAAAACCATTGGTATGAACCAACATCGGATACTTCACAAATAAGTAAGGCTATAATGGGAGTTTGTACATCACCGGGGCTACCAAATCTGCAAGCGACAAAAACACCTGTTGTAGGATGCACTACCACAAACCTAACGGGTTCTTGTGCAAGTTCGATAAATAAACCATCTGGTGCACTGTTGCAACGTTTAAGCAGTTTGTCACCAATGAATTCACCACAGGCCTCAATGTCACCATATAACAGTCCTTCACCTTCGCCTTCAGTAACTCTAAATACTGTACCACCCTCTATGTCTATGGTCACCACCAGTGCTTCAAAAGCGACATCAATTGGAAGCTGTAGTGTTACGGGATCGCAAACCCCAACCGCTATAGCTTCTACATCGCCAGCTTCCTCCAATGGAAGTAAGTGTCTGCAGTATCCCTTTCCTACGCATCCACCATTACCAAATACTGCTGCTCCAGTGCAGAGTGCCCAACCAATACCTCCACCACCGGCTGAAAGTTCCAAGCCTTCTATTACGCAGCCACCTTTACCTCCAATGGAGGTATTACAACCACCTCAACCACCAGCTTCGTCACCTACATCATCTTCGACAGCAACAGTGACAGCTGGTTCATCCACAAAGCCAAAGACCTCAGCTCTTTCTAAAAGTTTAAGTGTACCGCCGCCTCCGCCACCAATAGCAGCGACGACGGAATCACGAATGTTGACCAAATCAGTATCAGTTCCTGGCAGTACAAACTTGGGGACAGTAAAATCCACCGCTGACAATTCAGTAGTGAATCATACAGCTGCACCCCAGTCAGAACAAAACCAACCTCAACAAACAACCGGTAGTAGTTCCTTACATCCCTCAAAGTCTCACAACAGTAATAACAAAGAAGACGATATTAAACCTCCTAGCTACAATTCTTCCTCCACATCCGCTTTGGGATCTGGGTCTGCTCCTGAAAGCGCCAGTAAACGTAGTGAGAAATCGCACAAACACAATCACCGCAGCAGTGAGGATAAGAAGTCATCAAAGAATGATAGAAGAAAAAACTCAAATTCTTCTCAATCGCACTTATCGCAAGCATCAGCAGCTGAATCCAGTGATGCCGACGAACATGATAGCAAAAAAGAACGCAAGGAGCGACAAGAACGTCGAGAAAAAGAGTTGCGAAAGCAGCAAGAACGTGAAGACCGTGAACGTGAAGAAAGGGAACGCGAAGAACGGGAGCGTGAAGAAAAGGAAAGGCTAGAGAAAGAACGCTTAGAAGCGGAGAGACTTGAAAAAGAACGATTAGAGAAAGAGGAGTGTGAACGCGTTCAACGTGAAAAAGAACGTATACGAAAAGAAGAGGAACAAAGAGCAAAAGAGGAACGAGAACGTAAGGAAAGGGAGGAGAAAGAACGTAAACTAATAGAGCAAAGAGAACGAGAAGAGAATGAAAGAAGGGAACGCTTAGAAGCCGATCGTCGAGAACGTGAAGAGCGCGAGGAGCTATTGCGTAAAGAACGCAAAGAAAAAGAAGAACAAGAACAAAAAGAAAAGGAGAAGGATAAATTAGAACGACAGCGTTTGCGTGAAGAAAAGGAACGTGAACGTAAAGCACAAGATGAATCTAACATAGAACAAAAACGTGACATTAATCTTCTAAAAGAACACCAACGACGCAAAGAAACTGCATCCAGTCAGACACAACAAAAAACGGTCAACGATGTAGCATCTGCTACAAGCCAAAGTGCTCATGACTTCTTTCGTTCGGGCGAAACAGAACGGCAACATAATAAAGAAAATTCTACAGAGGAATCATCGTCTTTGGATACAACTTCTGCTAGTAGTGGTAAACACAAGAATCGTAAAACTTCACGTAATACATCGCCAGTGAGACATCCCAAACGCAGATTAAGTTCCCAAGACAGCAATGCTAGTAATAATCCTGCAGGTAGTGCTACAGCTGCATATGCTCTTACAGACGATCATGCAAAACGAATGCGAATTGATTTGCAATCAGCAGCCACCCAACCTCAAACGGCAATTAATAATCACAATTCGGTTAACAGTGCTATAAACGAAAGACGTGATTCTAAAGAACATCATGCCAAGGAACGAGGTAACAAACACAATCGTTTAGTATCCTCCGGTCACAAGAGTGGAAATGTTGCCAACACCAATGAGAAAGAACACAATATCAAACATCATCGTAATAAACATCATCATAAGGCACAGGCAACAAGTCAAGCATCGGCTGCCGACTTGAATGATATCAATCTTACTAAACAAGAAACAGAACAAGCAATCACTAATTGCATACCTAAAACTGAAGATGAGCAACAAAATATTGATCATGACATGGACTTAAAAACTAAGATTCCTCCTTTACTATCTTCAGATGACGAAGAAGTCTCTGAAAATCCAAGTACTGTGACTACACAGCATCAGAACAAAACTGCCTCCGGTAATCACAAGCACAGAGAACACGTCAGTGGTCATCACAGTCGACACAAAAGTAACAAACGCGAACGCGAACATCATCGAGAGAAAAAGAGACATTCTTCATCTGCAGGAGCTGCTACTAATATATCTAATGTAAACACAAATGAATCAGTGCCTTCTACGCCCCCTTCCGCCGTCAATTGTAATGCTACCGATGAGGAAGCTATGACTTCAACTGGAAATCAATTGACACATAGGCGAATATCAGGTCATAATACTGGCTTTGAATTGAGTGCAAAGAGCAAACATGAAGGGAGGAACGATAGAAAATTATCTCGTTGTTCAGAGGATGGTAGCGCTTTGCAACCACAGACACCGTCACACCGCCAAAATAATTTTAACAAAAACACCCCTCAATCTTCTTCGAGAAGAATGCTCCTCAGTTCGGCCGAAGATACGGATGGTGGTGGCGGTGGAGTTGGCATAGGTGCTGATGATGATGACGATTCCGATAATAGACAACATTCAATATTCGATATACCCGATGATGGTCCCTATGTATCCATGTACGACAAAGTAAAGGCAAGGTCATGTAAAAATATGCAAAAACAGGAAGAGGAAAAGAAAATAAAAGCGACCTTTTCGCAACTGAAACAATCTCGAGCCAAACGTGAGGAAAAGAAACGCTCGAATAGCTATGACGGTGACTCTGACTCAGAATTTGATGGTACCAGCACTGAACATCAGAAACAGCACAATCGAAGTGGTGGTTCCTATAAAATGTTAACTGGAGGCTTATTTTCATCAGACGATGAACGGGATATGGATTCTGCTTGCAAAACACCAAGACGAGATAGAAGACGTAGCTCCCAAGCATCATCAACGGGCACCTCCATACATCCACATCGTTTGGGTTCCGACTCTGACGATAATTCCGTGACACAAAGACGCCTTAAAATACAGGATAATCTGAGACGTTTGTGCGATGATGGCGATGATACTTCGGAAGATGATTTAATAAGACGTCACAATACTGGCCTTGCAAACAAACGTTTATTGCATCATACTACTCGCATAGCTTCTGATTCTGAATCTCAATCCCAGTCAGCTGTGGATATTAAACTGAAACAAGAACCCATAGAAACTTCCAATGATGGAACTAGTACTCCTATATTAAAGCATTTGAAGCAGAAAATTAAAAAGGAAGTTGAAGCTATGGGGGCATCAAGCGAAACTGCAAATTTGAATGAATTCAAATTTAAACAGTTAAGTTCGATCTGTTCATCGGCCGATGAACAGCCTAGTATTAAGTCAGAAACAACTGGAGAACTTTTGTCAGCCAATGAAATTAAGAAAGAGTTGAAAGATTATTATACTGATGAATATATGCACTCAGAACAAAAATTCAGTAAATCACCGTTGCCATCGGCATCACAACACTGTTCACCTGAGCTGTCAAAAATAAAGAAACACAAGAAGAGCAAGAGCAAACGCCAGAAAACCCCCACACAAGATTCAATATCTAAGGAACAAATTGTGACTGATGCTTTGGTAAAACATTCTGCTCAGGTCACTAGTACTCCTGCCTTATTGGCCCTAACAAATGACGCGAAGAGCACTAAACTCTTGTCATCACCTTGCTATGATGCATTTGATGAACTAAAACGTGGCGAAACCTTGGTAACTCAGACCTCACCAGAACTGCAAATAACTGCAGAAAAGAAACGGCATAAGGAGCGCAAGGAAAAGAAACGCGAAAAGCTGAGACACATGAGTGCTGATGTAGGTTCTGGCGTAGAAATGGATAAAATGGTGTATGAGAAAGAAAAACATCGTTTAAAGAAATCTAAAAAATCGAAGAGTTTAGACGTTATGCGCCAAACTTCTACTTCTACAACCACAACACCAACTCCAACAGTGAATGTACAACAGCCATTGATAGCAACAGCAACCTCGGCATCTTGTACACCTCAGCATAAACAGCGTAGTGGCGGTGAAAAAATGGAAGATATTTTTGGTCCTATTTCAGACGAAGATGATGAAGATTTAACAGATAGTGACAACGGTGGTAGAGATTTGAATTGTATATCCAATCGTAACAATTCATCATCAAATATGCCTGGCCCAATTGTTTCAGCCGCTCTAAATCCCTATAAGCAGGAACCTTTAACTCCCAAGTCGCATACAGTGGAAGAAAACGAAGAAAATAAACAGAAGCTAACTTGTTCCACTATAATTGGGGCTTCGGTTCACTTAGAAAGGGTGGCCGAAAGACAGCATCGCAAAGAGAAACGAGAGAAAAAGCGTAAAGAGCGCGAAAAATCCCGAAGCTCAGAACAGAATCAATCGATTGGATTTATGACCTCACCGGCAGTGTCAACAACTAAACCAATGGAAGATGAAAACAGTGTAGATTTAGATGCCGCTGGCAGAGCTCTTGAGGCACAACTAATGGAGGATTCTGACAATAAAACCGTAGAGGATGCTACACCCTCAACGGCCAACACATACCGAAGTGACATGACAGATGTTTTCCTATTCTCTGATTGTGATGAGAATTCCTTGGAGATGTCTTCTTCGATTAAACATGACAAGAAAGAAGTTGAAAAGGAACAAACAACTAGCAGCTGCAAAAATAAAGAGAAAAAGAAAAAGAAGAAACGCTCTAAAGAAGAAAAACAATTACATCATCAAAGACGTGAATCTTCTTCATCGAATGCTTCTCAATTAGCATCATCAACTATGGTAGCTCCATCTGCATCGACACATTTGGATACAAAACTAACGATTGACGTACAAGCAGCTACAAAACATGCTCAAAAATCTTCGGAGGAGCATTCAGCAACGTCAACGTCACCTTTATGTAAGCCATCTCCTTCATTGCCCTGCTTAATAGGAGATGACGATGAAGAATTAAATACGATTCAAGCGAATAACAAATCAACACCAAATACATCCTTAACGAATGTTTCATCATCCCTGTGTACTACTCCTCATCGTTCATCCTCTAAAGATATGATTGCACTATCGCCACACATGAAAGATAAACAGATGATAAGTCCCATACCCAAGACACCTACAATAAGCAGCAACAGTGGCCTTAATACATCGGAGAACTTGAATAAAGTTGAGTTGACGACACCTAGCACTCCAACCTCATCAATGGTGGGTGGCACTATAAACGTTGCTAATACCAATACAAATTCAACACCTACGTCTGGCGCAACTCCTGTAGCTAACAGTTTACTGAACAAATCTAACGATTCATCTGGCAGTTCAAATGTTATGGAGTCCCCTTCCTCATCGTTGCATACAACCACGAGTAATACCCAACAAAAGAAGAAACCAGAAATCTTCATACCTGGATTTGATGGGGAAATCGATGAACGTATCAGTGAATCGGCGGTTCAGTCAATATCAGCTGAGTTTAATACTCCCTTGGATCCAATGGCTGATGAGCCAAAAATACCAGTAGAATCTCCTCCAGATGCTTCTAAGTTGGAAAAACTAGAAGAGTCGAAATCGAGAGTGACGATATCACAAGAAGAAACGGAAAGCGCTGTATCGGCTTTACTGGGAGAAAGTTTCGGAAATTCTTCCGCAGACTATTCATTCAACGATGATGACGATGGTTTAGATGATTTAAATAATGCCATTACTGATCCTGAACCCGTCATGCCACCAGGTGAACCTGATGAAGAGGCTGCTTTGGCCGCTAAAGCCATTGAATGTGAAGTTGCCAGTTCGGCTATAACCGATACGGTCGAAGAAGATACCGAGGAAGTGTGCAAAGCTATACAAAGTTTAAGACAAGAAGAGTTAGATATCAAAGCTGATACTCCACAATCTGTAAGAGACTTACAAATTGACACTGATACCGAGGAGAATGTTGATGAGGCCGACAGTAGTGGTAGTCACAGTTTAAAAATTGATGAAACTGCCCAATCTAATAATAGTTCAACTGCATCAGATAAAGGTAATACTACTAATCCACTGGCAGAGGAGTCGACAGTAACACCAACAAATACTGAAGCAAAGTTTTCGTCTTCCTCCACCGTTATAACGAAGGTTGAGTCTCCAACAAAGGTACAATCAATAAATTCTATGGCTACAGAACCAAAAATAGAACCACCAACTATTACTAAACAAGATCAGCCAGCTGTACAACCTGTACAGGCCGTTTTGCCTCCTGTAAGTGTAGAAGTATCTTTACCAACTAACGCACCAACATCTACAGCTGTCACAAGCTGTACCATGTCAACATCTATAAATACAACTACTGTAGAAGGTGCCACGATGTCTTATACATCCACTCCCACTAAGACTTCTATAACGTTTGCTCCCACTTCAACGAGCTCCTCAACTCCCAAACCAACACATTTGCCTAGTGGAAAATCAATGACATCAGCGGCTACTCCTGCAACTGGTTACGTTATGCAACCACCCACAATAACAATTCCAGAGCCAGCTACACACTTTGTGGTACCACAATTAGTGCTGTCTCCAAGAGGAGTTGTTCAAACTTCCTCTTATCATAATGATTCCTCTTCTTCATCATCTTCAGCTTCAATGCATTCACCAAGTGGACATCATATGCCACCACAATCACCTGTAGGTGCTGCCTACTTAATGGGTGTAAGAGCACAGTCACCACAAAGTCCCAGACAACATACGTCTCGAGGTAATACACCAACACCTAGACAACCTAGTCCCCATACTCCAACACCCAACACTGCATCACCTATTGCGGTAACACCTCAAAATCAGCAAAATCAACAACAGCAGCAACAACAACAGCAGCACCAACAGCAGCAGCAACATCAACAACAACAACAAAATATATTAATACAGAGAACTGTACAACAACATCAACAAAATATGATGTCACCACCTACCCAAGGACACGTATCGCAAAACAACAGTCCAATGGCTAGTCCCACAATGCAACAACGTCATTTGAGTCAAGCTGCAGCCATACATAAGGTTTCAGGACAACAACAGCTACAATCATCTTCTAATAATTCTTCTGAACAGCATATGATCAAAATAAATAACTATTCAACACCACCAACCGCTCAAACTGTGAATATGGTGAATATACGTATGCCAACAGTTTCACCCTCACAACAGCAACATAGTCAGCTGCCATCTCCACAACATGTTCATGGCAAAACAATTACTGAAGCTCAACAAAACCAACAACAACAACAACAACAACAGCAGCAACAACAAGTAGTACCTATGGGGCAACATATTCTACCGATTTCAGTACAAAAAATGCCTCCAGTTCCAACACATCCAACTATTATAAGTAAAGTTGTAACGGTAACACCTCAACAGGCACAACAATCTGTAATGCAACAAGTATCAGGACCAGCTGGTAATTTATACTCTCCTCCTGCTTCCGGTGTTAATGTGAGTGGAAACAATCAATCACGACAATCCCCACAGATTATACAACAAATAAGTGGCAAAACGATTCTGCAGCCACAGGCGCAACATCAGCAATCATCACAAATGCAATTTGTGCAACAACACCAACAACAAAGGCAGCAGCAGCAACAACAGCAACACATGTTGCAAATGCATCAACATCAGCAACAAATAATGCATCAGCAACAGCAGCAACAAAAACTATCCCAACAACCACAAACATCTTTGATAAATCAACAACAACAACAGGCTCAACATAATTATGTAGTAGCGCAACAAAGAAATCTTCCTTCTCCCCAACAACAACAACAACAACAACAATCACCAAATAGTCAGCAATTGAAGGTGCAATATCAACAGCACCAAATGTTGGCACCCTCACAACAGTCTCCCACGCAGCAACAACAACATAATGTGATACAAAACTCACAATTACCACAAAGATTTTTAGTACAACAACATATTGTTGGTATGTCATCACAACAGCAACAACACTCAGCAGTCCATCACCAACAATCACAGACAAATTCTTCTCCAAATCAAATCCAAAATTCACATAGCCAACAACAAAAACCTTCTCCAATGTTTGCAAAACAACAGCAATCGCAACAACAACTTCATCATTTACAACAAAGGCAACAATCACCATCTCCACATAGATTGCTACAGCTACAACAACCACCACAGTCAGAGATGACCAAAGAGTCTCCACGAGTCATAATGTCAACTAATCAAACTGCAGAACAAATCGCAACAAGTCCCGCCACAACTCCAGCAACTAAAGTAAATGTTGTTGACAAACAAAGCTCTTCTTCTCCTGGAAACAGCAACAAGCCTGCTGAAGGAGTTTCAGTCATAAGAACACCAACACCTACTACAACAGCATCGTCTGCAATAATTTCAACAACCCATTCACCAAATACAACAATGGCATCTAATAATGAATCACCCATAACTACAGCTGCCATAAGTACATCACGTACTGCTGTACCCTTAACCGAGGAGAATGTTATTAAAATATCTCCACCAAAACATGATGAAATTGAACAAGACTCTAAAGAGGATAGTGACTACTGGTCGGCTAAGGAATTGAATGTGGTTGAGACAAATAACACTGCTCAGGCTAATACTACTGCAGTAGTGAGTAGCACAGTTATCAAAAAGAATGAATCTGTAGCAGCTACAGAACCATCAGTAACAGCAACACCAACCACACCAACAGATGCAACGACTAAAGAAATAAAGACAGAAGAAGAAAAAGCTTCTGCTTCTCAAAATAAAGTGGATACGAAATCTAATAGTCATCATATAACAAAGAATGAAGGTAATATTGTTGTTGCTCCAACGGAGTCTCAAGGTAGTACAAATATCAACAATGCTCCGTCATATTCCCAATCAGGAAATGTTACAACCGATCATGATACTGAAGACGAAACAGAAACACAACAAATGCCAGCATTTGAACAAGTACCGGTACAAGGCAGACCTAGTACTAGAGGTACAGGAGCAAAACGTGGTCGACAACCTAGAGGTGGTAAAAAAGCAGCCGCAGCCGCAGCTAATATTATAACTACGACAATTAATGCAAATGTTAATACCCCACAAGGGCAGACAGAAATGGGTGCCGCTGCTGGTGGTGTACAGACACGTTTGCGTAAACCCAATGCAGTAACACCGGCTACAAGGGGACGCAAAGGTAGACCTCCCAGAAATTTATTGTTGCAACAACAGCAATTACAACAACATCATGAACAGATGCAAACAAGCAGCGCACAAACAACAACACCAAATACTTCTTCAACAGCAGCTGGCATAGCTGCAACGACAGCAACATCGTCAACCGTTCTAACTGCTGCCGAGAAGAAGGCACGTAGTCAAGCGGCGGCAGCAGCTGCTGCGTTGGCTTCATTATCCGAAAGTAGTCCACAACAACAGCAGCAGCAACATCAAGATGTTTATGAATTCCATGATGAATCTGGAGATGAAAGTAAAACAACAGCAAGTACATCAATTTTAAATGCTACGAGCTCAACTTCGTCTAATCCAGACCATCGTCCACGATTGATTTTAACCATTAAAAGTCCAGCACAAGGTTTAACTCCTGTAGTTAAAGCTTCAGAGAAAACTATAAGCATAGAAACACCCAGCAACAACCAAAAAACTCTTGATGAACAACCGACAATAACAGCTCAATCACAGTCTCAGTCTCAAGAGAACATAGCTACAGTTCAACAAACCAATCAAACTGAAGCTGCTAATGCTGAATTAGCTGCTGCGGCAAATACCCGCAAATCTCGTCGTTTATTGGAAAAAGATCGAAGCACAATAGATGATACCATCGAGGATGTAGTAAGAAATATCGTTACTAATGCTGCTGGCGGAAATACAATAACGAATTTGCAACCCACATCAGTAAATGTAACCAATGTTTTGGCTAGTAGTTTACCAAAAGGTGCTCAGACACCACCAAGACGTTCAGGACGCAATTCTGGTCAAACAAAGCCTTCAAAAGGTATTGAAGGTGCAGTACAATCGACATCAGCAAATCCTATTGGTAGACCTCGCAAGTCTAAAGATCGTAAGAATACAAATGAATTAGATATTGAACAGGCACCTTCTCCGCAGCCAAAACACTTAGTACATGATATCAGTGATGTTGAAGATGCAAAATCTGTTTGTACTCCACCACCAGCGGATATTACGAACCCACAGACGACAGCGGCACAATCACAGCCACAACAAGTACATGTTTCAGCTTCCAGTATAACAACTCATGCTGCATCGTTGCCACCAACAACACCAACAACAACACAAACTTTAACTGTTACTACGCAAGCAATTATACCACAGCATCCTAAGAAGAAAGCTTTAGCTGCAGCTGAAATCGAATCATATCAATCTTCGGTATCAACAGCTCCAACAACTACCACTACTACTCCCAATGTACATTCTGCCCTACCAGCTGGCGGTGTTCCAATGCTAAACACTGCCGCTCCGGCAACACAAAAGACAACTGGTGGTGCTGCAGATTCTGTAAATAAGCCTTTAATTGATCCTGTTACTGGTGTGGTATCTGGTTTACAAATGCAACAAGCCAAAGAGGGTAATTTACCATCAGCTACTGCAGCTTCTCAACCTATGCGTCAACCTATGGATCCAAAGAAAATGATGCAAGCGGCTGCAGCAGCGGCAGCTGCCGAAAATAATACTCTAAACAGTAAAATACAAAATCCTGCAACATTAACAGGATCGATTGCAACACCTATCACAGCATTAACAAAGCCAGTACAAGTGGAAGCCACGGCAGCTCAAGTGGCGGCTTCTACAGTGGCTACTGCCATGTTGAATAAATCGGTCAGTGTAGTGGTAAAAACTTCAACTCTACCGCCAACACCTTCACCACCTGGGAATATTATAGTGCAGCAGCAGCATTTACAACAACAGCAGCAGCAATCGTCTAGGAATGATATGGGCACACCCAGTAAACAACCTATAGTAATGCAACAACAGACTACTACAGTAATGCATGCGCAACATACAAATGTTCGACCGCCTACAAGTCTCAAGGCCCATGTATTAAATAGTCAAAAACTTCAGCAGCAGCAACAACAACAACAAAGTAGTCAACAACAATATATAACTCATCAACAAGTACCACAATCCCAACAACAGCAGCAGCAAACTCATCAAATGTTGCAGCAACAAACGACAACAGGCCAGACTGTAGGAGTTTCTCAATCCTCAGCACATGTCATACAAAATACACTTGTACAAAGGCCCACAATATCAAATTCAAACAACCAACAACAACAACAGTTATCTCAAGCCTCCAAACAGTTATTGGTCAATATACCACCTCAAACAACCCAACATACAGCTCATTCCCAAACAAATGCTCTCAACTCACCAAGACATCTTCCACAACATTCACAGCAACCACCACAACCTTTGTCTAATCAGCAGTCTGTGGTCATTAAACAACCTCATGATATGCATACACCCCAAGTGTTGCATGTGGTTAGTTCAAAAACTACAGCCTCCACCACAGCAACAAATAAAACACTACAATCTCCTGCTCCCTCTGCAATTCATGCGGTACAACAAGCACCCAATGCATCGCCACATCCTTCATATGCATCTTACATACAAACACCTCCGGGTGTAGGTGTTCATACCAAACAGCAACAACAACAATTGCCTCAGCAACCTGTTGTTATACACCAACAAACACTGAGTGTACCATCAAAAACTACATCAACACCTTTGGTTATGCCACCGGGCATATTAGGTTTAACACCTCATCCTGCTATGGTAATACAAACAAAAACTTCAGCTCCTGCTCAATCACCTTCAGCAGCGGCAGGATCATCAACACATTTGCAACATCCCAACCAACATACACCCTCGCCACCCCTACAGCCGCCACCGCAACATTTAGTTAAATCTGCCAATAATCCCCTGATCCACAGTATGCAAACACAAGGTGTGTCACATGTCTTGAATTCAGTTGCTTCACCTTCACCGCCCTCAGCAGTGAAACCAAACGCCCAACAATCTTCAATAGCATCCAACGTAGGAGGTATGTTAATGGAAAAAAATTTAAAAAATATGAGTGAAATATTTATTTTTATTTACTTTTTCAATTCTGTAGCTTCTAGTTTGCGCACGGCCATACCTACAATAAGTCCACAAAGTCAAGCCCGAATAGGTTCTATATTACTACCAGGTGGCATACAAGTACCACCGCATTTTGAAACCAGCATGGTAAGTTTTAATTTAAAATTACAATATAAAAAAAAAAACAAAATCATTCAACAAAAATTGCTTTCATTATCTCTGAGTTAATTTGAATTTTGTTGCAAAAAAAATTATCGCAAATATGACTCTATTAATAAGAAGAAGATCAAAGATAATGAAAACATAAATTTTTGGTGACAATATTAACCTGAATATACAACATATATTTGTGGACGCAGCATGATATTACTACTTATGGTAGTGCTGTAACAGGCAGTGTACGTACTACACAAAGTCCTCCTCCAGCACACCAACAATCTTCACCTATAACACCGGTAAATTACAATAAAAACAAAGATTTAGAAAATGTTATTTTGTATTTCTTTTATTTGTTTATGAATAATTTGATTGTTTATTACAACTATCATTAAAAAATATTTGAATAATTTCGTATTTTCATTTATTCCACAGAGTGAAGCCTCATTCCCCGGAGGAATAGGCAGAGTAGGTGTACCAACCCGTGAACATTTAATGATTTATCAACAACTTTTGCGACAGCATGATTCATTAAATCCGGCTTTGCGTGAATATGATGAGAAATTATTGGGCAGTAGTCCACCCTTAGAATTGAGAAGACCCGGTAGTGTGCCAAGAACAGTAGCTGTACCACATAGTCTACAAAGTCCACAAGATCGGACAACCGGTAAAATTTGTTTTAAAGAGCAATAAAAGTTTTTAATTATAATTTTTAATAATTTATTTTTAATTTTCTCTTTAGATTCTCCTCAAGTAGCACAAGTTTATGTACACAATACCCGCATACCTGCCCATACACATTACGATGTAACTAGCCGTGCTGCTGTGGCAGCTCAGCCACCATCAGCATATTATGATGCTACCCGGCAAATATCCTTGGAACCTCCACCTGCTCATAGATCGGGTGCTGTCCATAGTGTGGTCGCACCACCTCCACCTCCCACAGTTGTTGTTCCCCACCCGACGGCTGGCAGTAGTAGTCCATTTATGCCAGCTGCACCTCCCGCAAGTGCCATTCAGGCTACCGCCTCTTCTACAACAACTGGACATCATACAAAACTACTGGAACGTGAAAGAGAACAGCGAGAGAGAGAACGAGAACAACAATTGATGCGTGAAAAGGAACAAATGATGGTTAGAGCAGGTATGTTAATGTTAATTTAATTTTATTGTAGTTTTCAACTAAAAATTTATTTAATTTTTCTAAAAATAGGAACAGATGTTCATAGTATGCAAGTAGCTACACCACCACCTCACCAACAGCCTTCCGCTTCTCATCAATTACCACCACTTCATAATCAACAACCTCCACCACCTCAAGCTGATTCTTTGCTTACCCTGTTGCAGCGTTATCCTGTTATGTGGCAGGGTTTATTGGCTTTGAAAACTGATCAGGCAGCTGTTCAAATGCATTTCGTATTTGGTAATCCTCATGTGGCTCGTGCTTCTCTACCCTGCAATAGTGATGGTAGTACACCACCCTTACGTATCGCACAGCGTATGCGTTTGGAACAGACTCAATTGGAGGGAGTAGCAAAAAAGATGCAGGTAATTAATTCCGAAATTCTGTTAATAATAATATTAACGCAATAACTTAAGTACATGCATCAGATGTAGTTTTACATGAGTTAACAAATGATATATTTAATAGGTTAAAGGGAGAAATTTATAATGTATTTAANNNATGTATTTAAATAAATAAGTCATAAAGAAATCATGAAAATATTACATCGCTAGGAACTATTTCAATTATTTTTTGCTGGGTTATGACGAGTGACTTTCTTCGAAAAATTTTACTGAGAATTTTGTAAATAATTAAGTCAATAACAATTATTTTCGTCTTATTAAAAATGCATTTGTAACTAAATGACCGATAACTGATTTTATCGTTATGGCCATTTTTTTTTTTTTTTCATTATTTATTTATTTATTTATAATACGAATTCTATTCTACTTAGTAATGTATTTCACAGTTTTATTATGTACATAGAGAACCAGACTGGAGCACAGTAACACATTACAGGTAGAAATATTGATTTTATGATGAGTTTTTTATTAGAAATGTTTCGCTTAGATCTCCTATTTATGAGAGAATAGATAATTCTTATTAGCTTGTTTATTTTGTTTACCACATATGGAATGTGGCATGACTTTTTCATCTAGGTTAACACCTAAATATTTTAGATTATTTTCCAATGGTATGTCGTAGTTCATAAAACGTAATGGTTTCTGAGGTATAAAGTAGTCTTTTCTTTTTCTGATAAAGTAGATAGCTTGAGTTTTTTTTTGGATTAATCAAAATATTCCATTTATTGAAATAATTTTTTATATTTGTTGTTGTTATATTTGTCTGCAAATATTGACATTGTACATTCTGGAACGTCAGCAGTTAATATGTTGTATAAAATAGGTGACAGGCATGAGCCTTGAGGACAAACAGCAGTGATCGTAATCATTTGAGAACATAAATTTGAATGGATTACGTCTTGGACTCTGAGGTTGAGTGCGTTTACGAATTTGATTGTACATTTCTCTGCTGGGTCATTCTGCAGACATTGCCTTATGAGTGATTTTAGATTTATTGGGTTTTTGGTATTCCCATCTCACTTTTATGTAATTTATTACAGAATATTTCTTTTTTAATTCTCTAAGCGTTATGGTCTTTTAAATTATACAATGTAGATTACTTGCTCTCTAGTATTATCGGTAGTATTATCTGTAATCTTCATTTTTTGTGCAAAATAATTTAAGACCAATTGAAATTTTACGTATAGAGTAATTTTGTACACTTAAAATACTATTTGACATTTTAGAATTAGAAGATGGGAAGTATGGAAACCTTAACAGCTGTTTCAACGATACGGGGAGTAAAAAATTTTTGGTTTGTAGTTCTCTGAGAGCTACTAGCATATTGTAGCCATGAGATGCAACAACAATATATTCACAATGTTTTTGCGCTTAATTTTGGTTTATTCTGATATAATAACAAAACACTTGAGAACAACAAAAAAATACCGTACACTTTTTGACTGCAGATCAAAAGTAACACAGGAATAAATGACTTCACACATCAAATGATAGTGTAAGACTGAAAATATTATTTTGTTACAAAAATATTGTAAAACAAAAAAAAAAAAAAAAAAAATTTATAAAAAAAAAAAAAAAAAAATAAAAAAAAAAAAAAAAAAAAAATTTATTAGGAAAAATATTTATTTTTGTTTCAGTATATTTTTATTTTTATACAAAATAAAAAAAAGTGAATAATATAAACACACAAACATAGCTATTAAGCATTGTATTGTAGATTAATAAATGTGAAAGTATGGATGCATACATTGAGGCGATTTTTTTTTTTTTTTTTTTTTTGTCGGTAAGACATAATATTTGTCATAGTTAAATATATATTAGCCACAATGTAAATTTTGCTAAACATTTTTATCAAAAAAATATGAATTAAAAATCTTCTTTTTCAGTTTGAAAATGAACATTGTATGTTATTGGCTTTACCCTGTGGTCGCGATCATGCCGATGTTTTACAACAATCGCGCAATCTACAATCCGGCTTTATAACTTACTTACAACAGAAAATGGCTGCCGGTATTGTTAACATACCCATGCCAGGAAGTGAACAAGCTGCTTATGTTGTACACATTTTCCCATCCTGTGATTTTGCCAATGAAAATCTTGAAAAAGCAGCACCGGATCTTAAAAATCGTGTAGCAGACATAGCACATCTTTTAATAGTTATAGCAACTGTTTAAATAAAACTCAAATTTATTATGTGAGTATAATGATACTACTACAATAACTACTCTTCTACAACGGTCTAACTAATGGCTAAGACTTAAAATAACAGAATTGACAAAAAAATAACCGGCTAAGACAATTATTTTTCAAAGAAGATACAAAGAAGAAATAAAAAAATATATTAAAAAAACTTGTATTTTTAATTAATTTAAATATTAAAAAATCTTTAAAACAAATAGCATGATATCATGCCTAAAATTTATTAATTAATAATAATTATAAAATAATGGACTAAATGTTATATAAAACTTAAATAATAAACAAACAAAAAGATAATATTAAAAAAGAAAAAAAAAACCTGTAGCAAAATCTTATAATTTTGAGAAAAAAATACTACAAAATTTATATATTTAAAAAATTTAAATAGATAGAGAAAACAAAATGTAAAAATTTCTGCATATTATAAAAACAATAACATTTAAAAAAAAAAACAAAAAACTCTTGTACTATACTTACACCCACACCATCTTCTTACTCTTATTACACTTATAAAACAAAAAATAACTAAAGAAACTTGAAGAAAAACTTGTGAAATATAAAGTGTTTTTTTTTATTAATTATTTATTATTTTTTATATAAATAAAAATTAAATGTATTCATATTAAATATAATATAAAGCTAGATTTCTATATTTTATTTTTAAATAACTTCTTTTTTGTTTACTTTTTTTTATAAGGAGAATTAAACAAAAAATCAAACACCCCAACAGCTGTTATAAGTTGATGTTGAATTTTTTTTTTTGTGAACTAATAATATTTTTAATTTAAATTCCTTTTTATTAGTTTTTAAAACGTTTTTATTTTTAATGTTTAAACTAAACACAAAAATATATATATTCTATAATCTATATGAACTTTTAGTTTTAATTTTTTTTTTTAATTTTAATTTTAAAATAAGATATACATATACATATATTGAAATATAATAACATAAATAATATATTTTAAAATATGTCTTATATATGTATATTTTGTATGTACATGTATATGCTGATGTATGTATGTATGTACGTTTAGTAATAAAAAATAAAATATAATAAAAACAAATAAGAAACATAATGAAAAATAAAAAATTTATTTATTATTTTTTTTTGATCTCAACAAAAGAAAAAATAAAAAAAAAAATAATAATAATAATAATATTTCCTAGAAACTGAAAATAAAAAATAATTAAAGCAATAGTTGCAAATGATTATAAAATAAAAAATTAAAAATAATAATTAAGTTAGTAAAACGTTTAAAGAAACTTTAAATTGAATAAAAAATCATTTTGAAATAATAATTCTTCTTTTAAGTATAAAAAGTGTTTTGGTCCCAGGTTGTTTAAAATACTAAAAAAAGATATATTTAATTTCAAAATATTCGCATTCAACTCAAAGATTATATTTTGATTTTTTTTTTATTAATTAATATAGAAAAAAAATTATCTATTTTTATAACGTTTTTTTTCAGTTTAGGGTTTTCTTTGTATTTTCAAATGGATTTTAAGTAATCAAGAGGCGTTCAGCATGTTTCTGACAAAACTTTGTCATAAAAGAGAACAAAATTAGTTCATTAATGATAGAAAAAAGAGAGTTTAAAATATCGTATTCTGATACTTTTAATAACATTTTTCCGTTTAATTTTCTCTTTTTTTTATTGTATATTGAAATGGATTTGCTGAACCCTCCTTATAATTTAAAATATACTTTTCCATAGAAGAAATTACTATAAACAAACAACTAGATATTTATGTGAGAGAAAAACCTAATTCATACAACAACAAATTACATGTAGTCATATATGTAAGTATATTTAATTTTTGTGTTATAAAACTGAGTATTTTTTTTTTTTTTAGAAAGTTTAACATAAACTGCCTCTCACATTAACTTCTAGTTGTATTATATTGAATATTTTTTCAATAAAATTCTCATGTTTTATTTTATTTCTTTAATTTCTTAAAGTTTCTTCAAATGTTTTATTGTTATTCTTATTTATTATTTTTAAATAACTTCAAGTAATTAAATGTTTTAGTTAAAGTTTAATTAAAAATAGATTAACAAATTTTTCTTTATTTTAAAGCCAAACATATGTTTCCATTTATTTTAATAACAACAAAATATAATTAACTGACAGCCTTAGAAGCTTTTAATATATAAGTTTTTGCTTTATTATGGAAATGTATTTTTTATTTATAAAAAACTTTACAATTATTTTTCTATAATGAAAAATAAGAATAAAGTTTTTCTTTAACTAATTAAAACACTGCCAAAAAAAGCACATAAAAAATTTAAAATATTGGCTACAATTAAAAGCTAGCTAGATAGATAAAAACACTTAGAAAACGATTTTTTTTTTTGTTAAAGTTCGATTAAAAAAAATAATAATAATATATATAAAAAATTGCACTTAAAATTCTAGAATAAAACCAACACACTTTAAGAATTTTCTGTGATTTTTTTTTTTAATATTTTTCTTAAAAATATTATTTTTATTTCCTTTATAAAAAAAAAAAAAAAAAACTTTTTTTTAGAAAAGCAAAAATAAATTTCAAATGTTTTGCGTTTAATATAAATAAAAATTAAACTTTAATAAAACATTTAATAACAGACACCCGTTTTATATAAACTTTATTCAAATAAAACATTATTTTTTATGAAAAAAAAAAATATATATATATATATATTAAACAATCTATCAATATGTTTTCTAAACATATTGTAAATCTCTAATAACTAATATAATAATAATAATAAATGTAATATAAAAACCAATATATAAATTTATAAAACATAAAGCTATAAATTGTATATATTCTAATTTATTATTTAAAAAGCCCTAACTATATATTCCCCCATGAAATTAAAAAAATATATATATAAATATATTGTTTATAAAATCTTTTTTTTTTTTTTTCTAGAATTACAATAAAAAGAGTAGTTTTAAAACCAACTTGTACAGCTTTTTTTTTAAATTATAAAATAGAATATACTATTATATAAATATTAGTTGTATGTTGTAATTCTAAAAAGAAATTAATTATTAACTAAATGTAAAAATAGAAATAAAAAATTATATATTAAAAACATCGTTAAATACATTGCTATCTATATATACAATAATAATACAAAAAATACATACCTTAAAAATGAAAAAAAAAATATATAAAAAAACAACCAACAAACTAGCAAGTTAATATTAATAATAATTATTAATTATATTATATTATATTATATATAAATAACAACTTTAAACTATAATAATTAAAGAAAATAATTTAAAATAAAATGAAAATAATAATAATAAATAATAATAAAAAACCTTTACAATTTAAGCATTATTAATGATTATAATTTTAATTTTTAAGTTGTATTATTAAACAAAATGAAAACAAATTAAAACAAAAAATGA
The DNA here is from genome assembly GCA_001735545.1 of Phormia regina. Taxonomy (NCBI): domain Eukaryota; kingdom Metazoa; phylum Arthropoda; class Insecta; order Diptera; family Calliphoridae; genus Phormia; species Phormia regina. The sequence continues at coordinate 88,273 of MINK01187594.1, forward strand.
AAATATTGAAAAAAAAAGTAAAAAGGAATTTTATTTAATTTTTATTTTGAAATAAAAAAGAAAGAATTCAATAAAAAATACATTTTCTGTTATCTTTTTTTCATATAAAAATAAACAAAATGTATTTTTATTTTACAGTAAAATATTTGATAAACTCAATTTTGTGTGGAAAACGAAATTAGTTCACATCGTAAATAAATTTTTGATTATTAATTTTTATATTCATTTAAGATGGAATTTCCAAAGAAAGTTACGACATTAATTACTTGGAACTTTAAAACAAGGTTTCATAAATCTTATATTTGGGTAGAGAAATCTTATCACAAGAATCTCATAATATTTTTCATTCATTCATTTCAAATTAAAAAAAGTAAAAAAGTCGATGAATCGGCTATTTAAGAATTGAGAAAGTCGAAAAATCCACTTTTTGGAACTATAAAACACTACATCTAAAGTTGCTTCAAATGCAACTGACAGTTATTTATATATTTATATCACGAACCATATTAGTGCGCCAAACTTTTGGGTGAAATACTTCATCTTTCAAGTGTCGGAGTATTAAATATATTTTGTCAGTTGTTTTATTTTATTTTATTATCTTTTCATTGAGTCGCAAATTTTTATTTGAAATTCATTATTTCAACTAAAAACATAATTTAATGTTTAGATTTTTATATTTAATTATATAAAATCTTAGTCACGAAATAATGCAACGCCAAAAATTTCAGGAAATTTTTCAAATTTATTTTGTTTTCCGATTTTCTATCTTCAAAGATTTAAAAGAATTCACAATGCAAATTTGGTTCGTTTTATAAAAAAAAAATTAAATAGGTTACTAAAAGTAATTTAGTAAGAAGTGACTAAGAACTCACTTAAACATTTGTTTCTGATTCTATTTTATAGGAAGAAGACATAAAGAAGATACAAATGTTTTACCAGCTCATTGTAATCCTCTTGGAATAGGCACTTTTTAATCGTAGAGAACCTTTCTACCCAACAGATACTGATAAAATCAAAATTAAAACATTTTCCAAAATTACGACTTGGTCACGCCATTTTCTCACACGAATGGATTCTAAAAAGGAACTAAAAAACTTCCTATTTGTGCTCGATGCAATCGCGCCTTTACAATAAAGTACATCCTTGTCGATTATTTTCAATCGAAAGACAAAACCATTTTGGTAATAATTCAGCATTAGACCTATTAAAGGAACCATCAACCGAAAATATTAATAAAATTTATTATTTCATTAAATTAACCAAAAAATATTGTATGCTATTTTATTTGTAAATATGTTGGAACTGATAGACAAAGCTGCTATAATTTAGTCTTAGAATTAATTTCCTTGAGATTAAATAAGTAATAATAACAATAATAATCGTCGAAAAGATTATGTGTTCAAAAATATGCCACTTGGTGTTCGAAGAATTGACAAAGTATTTTTTTAAACAAGATCTTATAAGTTAATGATGTATGACAAAAGTACCTCGCATTAAATTCTAAGAAGTCTAATTAATTCCTCCGAAAAAGCAGCTTATAATTTTGCTAGCTTCTTATCCATAGTGAGAACTATGGTATTTGAATGTATGCAACGATGTAATATTGAAACATCATTGGAAGCTACGTATAGAAACGCAAGTTTCCAAAGAAGAGAAAAAGTTTCCCTGATTAACGGTGGTAAATTGTAAGTTAAAACTGTTAGCTTTTTTGAATTGTTTCCAATTAGTTTTTATACTTAAATTACACAAAGAAGTTGTACCTACAAAACGCGTATAAACGATATATGAAAAGGCTGAAATCATAAATGTAATGTGAGAAAAAGGTTTTAGTAGATCTGAAACTTTAAAGTGTCAACGACTTCTAGGACAACCCGGTGAATGACGAGGATGGCAACGCGGGAGTGTGCNNAATGACATTTGACATTAGAGTGTAACCTTGTTAACCCATGAAGGGGGGAACACGACAAAAGGTACTTTTAGTTTAAAAACAAATTAATAATTAGTTCAAAATTAATTAAATATTTTTTTGGAAACATATGGTAAACATTTGTATAATTTATAATTTTTCTACATTCATAGCCTGATTAAACTAATTGCCAAAAACCTAAGTCGGTTGTTAAAAATCTAACTCATGCAACAACAAAATACATGTGATCAAATATATTTTGTTGTTGCCAAACGAAAATACTTAACAACAATTTTGTTTAATTGTCAATCAGGAATTTCGTTTCGTATAGGTCACTCTATGGCCTGATTTCTTATGTTTTAAAAATATTGTATATCGAATTCATAAAATGTATTATTTGAAATAACACATATTTTAACATGTTTTTCAAATGTATTTAAAATACATTTACCCAATTCACAACCTCGATACTGTGTTATTTGTAAGGTTTTATATGAAGAAAAATAATACTTTTTGAAAAATAATACACTTTGTGAATATGTGTGTTTTTTTTCAAATGAATTCTTAAATTGTTATTATTTTTTGAAAAATTACAAAATTTAAAGTTATTATTTTTTTTAGTATTTTTTAATAAAAAGTTTTTCATTATAAAATCCACCAATCGATTCAAAATTTGAAATTATTCTATAGCTGTAAGGTAATGTCTGAAATTCAATCTAACAGATTTATCTAGAATAAATTTTTAATATACAAAATAAAAAATTAAACATCATAAAACAAATATATAAAGCCTAAAAGTATACTTTACTAACCTTAATTAACGTTCATATAATTTAACATACAACTTAGTAAATAAACTTTTAAATACCTTAAAAATAACTTATTCAATAATGACGACTTTGCTGGTTTTAATAATTTATTCTAACTGGATTTTACTTTGAACTTGATACTCTTGATTCTGCTGGCTGACACTTTATAAGCTTATTTTCTCGCCCATAAAATCTTTTGTTTCTTTTTAGGATGTAAAAAAATAAGTTTTGTGTTTTATCTTTCTGTTATTTTGCTCTTTACTTTAAGCTTTTTTAAATTTCGATAAAATTTTATTAATTTATATAAAATTTCCATTTCATGTTTATTAAGTTATTGTATATCGGTTAAATTCTATCAACTTATAAATGTTCAATTGTTGTTTTCTCACAAATTTTTTTATTTTTTCTTCTTGCCGAACAAAATCTTTTCTTTACGTATAGCCGTTAATAACAGCCATTTTTTCTTTGGAAATGACACTGAAACATCAAACGAAAGAAAAAACACGTGCAAGTGGTAAACAATGATAATAAAAATGAATTGTTGTTGTTTTTTTTTTTTTTTTTTTGGAACAATAAGATATGTTACATATCCATTGTATACTTACTGATTGATTATAAATACACCAACACATGCAAACGCAAAACAAAATTTGAAATTTAAATCTTATATCGCAAAATTAAGCAAAAGATAGATCTTTCAATTTCACCTTGCATTCATTCCACCATGGTAAGGTACGGAATTTACAAAAACAAATTCCATTCGTATACAAATCATTTCTGGAAGATAATGAGAGGATAATTCGAATTTAAGAAAAACAAAATACATTACTATTGCACATAATCTTCATGTCATTAAATGTTTACTGTAAATAAAACAATTTATAAAAAGTTATAAACAAAAGAAATTTTTAACAAGTAAATTTTCTTAAACTTTTATTTAGTTAGATTTGACTTTTTCCGCTATTTAAATTTATTTTAAAACTGAGTATTTGCAAATTAAAAGCAGTCGAAAACATTACCTGTAAAAGTGACTTGTTACATTCTTTTCACAGAATGTAATATAAATAAAATTTAATTATAAGAATTATTAATCATCTTTCTTCTTTAAAGGTACCGGAATTTACCAGAAGTTCTTCATGAAGATTTTATTATTAAATGTAAAATTAATTTGTATGTGAATTTTCTTCTTTAATGTTATATATATACATAGATAATTGTAAAACAAAAATTTGTAATTATGAAATATAAAAATACTTCAATATTAATTATAAATACAGAAAAGAACCAAATCCATTTCTAGGAGATACTAAGATGACACTTTTGATAATCGTCCGGGTGACATCGAAGAGGGTCTTTTTCTACACTGTGTCTTCTTCGAGTCGCCTGGAAGACAATTCCTCGAAGGACAGTTCTCGACGGAAGATGATTTTAATGATACTTTGGCAATAGTTTTGGCGATAATTTTCAATATCTGTAAGAGTAATTAGATTAGAAAATATATTGGAATGAAAAATTGTCATAAAATATGCAAAAAATTGTTGCCTAAGTAAAATTTTTGAACGCGTTGTTAACTTTCGCAGCTATTACAATTTTTAGATGGTAACTGTATTTAAAACATTTTTAATGAATCAATTCTCTAGGCGGTGGGTTAAATGGTATTTTTCCTGGAATAAAACAATCAGCTTTAAAAGCTTCTATTTCATCAGGTGTTAAATCTTCCAGACGACTGTATAAAGTTGAATTGATTTGCAGGTTCATTTGACCTGCCGTATTTTGGGCCTGTTGAGTTGTTTGTTGAAATAGACCAGAGGGCGGAGGCTGTTGATTTGGAGCTTGTTGCTGTATACCAATTGGTTGATTTTGTTGAAATATGTTAGATTGTTGCTGTTGTTGACTATTGGATGGATTTTGTTGGAAAATGTTAGCGTTGGCCGGTTGTTGTTGCTGCTGCAGAGTTTGTCCAAATATACTTTGTGTTTGTTGAGCAGCCTGTGCGAATATATTTTGTCCACTTGCTTGTTGTGCTGCCTGTATAAATAATCCATGTTGCTGATTGGGTTGTTGAGTTTGCATCGATTGAGCTGCTTGTGCGAATATGCCCTGTGGAGATTGAGTTGTTTGGGAGGCTTGTCTAAAAATATTCGAATTTTGCTGGGTTTGTTGTTGTGAAAATATTCCGGCTGAAGATTGTTGTTGTGGTTGGGCTGATGTAGCGAAAACATTAGTTTGATTTTGTTGTTGTCCAAATATTGAAGCATTTTGTTGGTTATTCAAATTATTATTACCACCACCAAATATGGAATTGACCGGTTTGGAGGCCTGGGCGAATATGGATGTCTGTTGCTGTTGTTGGGGGCCAAATGTTGACGAATTTCCAAATATACTATTGGATGTTCCTTGATTCGTTCCACCAAACGTACTAGTACTGTTATTTCCAAATATATTATTAATATTGGTATTAGATTTAGCAAATATAGGACCAGCGTTGTTGGCTGCAGCAAAAGGATTATTTGTATTATTAGTTGACTTTCCACCTGTTACTCCACTACTACTTGTATCGGAGGGGGTGTCATAAACATTTATTGCCACTTCAATTATTTCCGGTGTCAATTGTAACAAAGCCTTCATTTTGTTAGTTGCCTCCAAGGCTTCTTTGTTAAATTGCTGATGAAATTGTTCGAAAAAATTTTTTTGTTTGGCCTCATAACACAACATTCTCACTTCTTCAAATGATTGATCTTCTATAAAATTGGGTATGGAAGGCTTATCCTTAAATGGTCCGTAAGTCGATAAGGGCCATTGTTTTCCATTGATAGCTGCTTCTACGTCTGTTTTAATTACTTGTTTAACATCAAAGTGCTCGTTGACGCACTTGGAACCAAAGCGACACGATCCTTGTTGAAAAAATTTGCATAAAACCATTTCAATTTCCTTTCGTTTGAATATATGTATGTATATACAAATATAATATGCACTTCAAAACAAATTATGAAAACCACTCAGAAAATTTATAAAAACAAATGCTTCTTCGTCTTATTTCGTTGCCAATGATTATGTAGGGTCTACACGAGAGATTTTTCTATCATAAAAAAAGCCAAATTCTTATCATGATAAAAATTTATCACGTGTGGACCAAATATTTTTGTTAGGTTCACGTCTCCACAAGTCATTTTTATATCATAATATGTAACAGAGAATGTTAAATTCGCTCTCTGAGATAATTATCCCATTTGTAGACTAAAGGGCCAACCAGGGCTGTCAGATCTGGCGATTTTTCGCCAAACGTGGCGATTTTTTATTGCTGTTGGCGACTGAATTTTCCGTTTTGCGAATTTTTTGGTGTTTTTTAACAAGGTGGCGATTTATTTGGCTTATTTTCAAAATTTTTATAAATAGGTACTCGCTTAGTAAAACTATTACGTTTTCTTACTAGCCAACTTCTATTTTTAGTATTTAAAACAGCGGTTTTCAAATGAGGTTCCGTATAATGATTATAAATTAATATAAAACATTTAAGAATCACATTTGATATGAAATTTATTTATTTATTTATTTATTTATTTATTTATTGAGTATAGTAATACAAAGCCTTCAAGGCCAAAATATAAATATGTATTACACAGTAATAATAATCCTGAGTATTAGATATAGTGAGCATTTACTATTCTTCTCATTTATTCTCTCATTTTCTGTTCATATCATTTTGGCATTGTGAGGAGTAGTTTTACACTAACAAAATACTATTATACTATGGTGTGTATGTAACCATTGAGAAAAAATTCTAGGTAGCGTATCGCAGATTTTTACGTAGCTACCATAGTATAATAACAAAGTACTCGCACATCTACAAAAACAACAATTCCTTGTATTTTGTTAGTGTAAAACTACCGCAAAATGCTATGAACAGAAAATGAGAGAATAAAGGAGAGGAAAACTAAAATACTCACGAAAAAATTTTCCATGGAAATACAAAAACAATTTGACAGTAAGGCGAGGTGTATCAATGAAAAAATTGTAAAACAGTTGTTCTTACGAGTATGCTTTCTAATTATTTTTTTAGTGTAAAACTACCGCGCACAATGTCAAAATGCTATGAACAGAAAATGAGAGAATAAAAAGAGGAAGACTAAAATACTCACGAAAAAATGTACTTTATTTTTCTTTCAAAATAGACAAAGAACAGGTTTGTTTACACAATGAATGTTCAAAAACATATGATACGCATAGTACAATTAGAAAGTATACTCGTAAGAACAGCTGTTTTACATCATCGACGCACCTAGCGTTACTGTCAAATTGTTTTTGTACTCCTATGTAAATTTTTTTCGTGAGTATTTAACTATTCCTCTCATTTATTCTCTCATTTTCTGTTCATATCATTTTGACATTGTAAGGAGTAGTTTTACACTAACAAAATACAAGGAATTGTTGTTTTTGTAGATGTGCGAGGACTTTGTAATTTTATTATGATGATACGTTTACTTTTGTTGACTAGTTGCCCAAAATGTTTCGCGGTACTTTTCTTCATTCTACGTTACGTTGAAAAGTTAACTGGTTGGCCCTTAAATGCGTTCTAAACTATCAACTGATTATTACAGCACAAACTGCTGCTGCCTGTGCACTACAGTAATTTAGACTTAAATTATCAACTGATTGTAAGATCACGCACTTCTGCACGCTATTTTAATTTGGGCTTAATAATGGAACAGAACTATTGAGCCCAGTGCTGCCAGAAGTAGGGAAAATCTCTACAGATTTTTAATTTTCTTTAAAATGTAGACGTGTGTATGTGGCCATTGACAAAAAATTCTAGGTAACGTATCGCAGAAATCTATTGAAATTAGATTTTTACGTAGCTACAACCTTTTTGACAACCATGTAAATAATTTTCTTTGCAAAATAACTAAAGAACAGGGTTGTTTACACAACGAATGTTCAAAATCATATGATATGTTTAGTTTTGTTAACTGTTTGCCCAAAATCTTTTACGCTACATTTCTTCATTCTACGTTGCGTTGAAAAGTTGACTGGTTGTGCCTTTATAGTTATTGTAGACGACATGGTATAATTAGAAAGTATATTCGTAAGAACAGCTGTTTTACAATTTTTTCATTGATACACCTCGCCGTAATGTCAAATTGTTTTTGTACTCCCGTGTAAAATTTTTTCGTGAGTATTTTAGTCTTTCTCTCTTTTATTCTCCCATTTTCCCAATTGTTGTTTTTGTAGATGTGCGAGTACTTTGTTATACTATGGTAGACGATATGTTAACTGGCTAAAGAATTGTTGTAGAATTGCTTTAACCTAATAGTAAACAAGGCATGTTAAATATTAGGTAGAGTTAAAAACACAGCTGACTTGTTTTCTTATTTCTTATAGCTGTCGTTTACATTTTTTTATATAATTTTTGTTATTGTTTCAATGAACAAATTTTGGCATTTAACGAAAACCAATGAGTAAACTTTTTTTATTGTTGTATAAAAATACGAGAATTTCTAAAGGAAATTTTATTGTTGACGTTATTTTGGCACGAGTATTGTTCACTGACAAAAATAAACAATTCCAGCTGATAAAATTACATTTAATTATAATTTTCACTTTAAGAAAATATTTTCATCGTTTTGATTAATATAAACAAAATAAGATTTTAAATGGAAGAATTTAAAAAGCCCTGTCTTCCCATTGCTCCTATTAAAGCAGATAAATCTGAACAAAAGAATCTGAAAGATAAACCAGAAAAGACTACAGAAAATGTGTTAAAACCACCAAATCCAACTCAACCGTGTCCTTATAAAATACCGAAATGGTCGGATCGACCTAGTGATGAGAAAAATTATAGTTTTGAAGTATTAAAGTCGGGACAAATTATCGACGAAGTAAAGGAATTACAAAAGAAAGCATATTGGACTTTTGGAAGATTACCGGAAAATGATATTGAAATGGCACATCCTACTATATCTAGATTTCATGTTATTTTACAATACAGACCAAAGTATATAAAAGCTTATAACCAAAAAAATGAAGATGATAACGTTGACGACACAATGGATAACTCTGTCGAAGATAAAGGACCTCCAGAAGGTTGGTATTTATATGACTTGGGCAGCACTCATGGCACTTTTTTAAATAAACAAAGAATACCCCCAAAAGTTTATATACGAATTAGAGTTGGACATATGCTACGTTTAGGAGCAAGTACAAGATATTATATATTGCAAGGTCCTTCTGAAGATGAAGAACCCGAGTCTGAATTATCCGTAACAGAGATTAAGGCTAAAAGGCAACAAGAACTCGAGGAAGCTGCCTTAGAGAAGAAACGTTTGGCAGATGAAGCAATTGAAATGGCCAAGAATGAAGGTTGCAGTTGGGGTATGGCGGAAGATGCCGATGAAGAAACGGACTTAGCTCACAATCCCTTTGCTAGCACAAATAATGAAGAACTTTTTTTGGATGATCCGAAGAAAACGTTACGGGGATACTTTGAAAGAGAAGGTTTAGAATTAGTGTATAAATGTGATGAAATGTCAGCTGGTTCATTTGTCTGCCGTGTGGAATTACCCATAGACGATGCTAACGGTCGTCCAATTGTGGCAGAAGTTGTTCACAAGGGTAAAAAGAAAGACTGTGTTGTACAGTGTGCTCTGGAAGCCTGTCGTCTTTTAGATCGTCACGGCGTTTTAAGACAAGCAAATCAAGAACCATTAAAACGGAAACAAAAAGGTCAAGAGTCAGATTCAGATGACGATGAATTTTGGGATCGCACTGGTGATGTTGCTAGGAAGAAGCAAAGAAAAGCAAATGCTAATACCAGTGTTACTTTAACCTATGATGATTTGGTAAGTACATTGTAAAAAACCTACGTAATGTTGATTTTATTTCTTATTCAAATGATTCTTTTGAACCGACTAATGCTGTAATAATATTCTTATTTTCGTTTACACTTTTTATCATTGTTACTCTGCTTTTGTTTTAGCTCAAACAAGAAAGCGATATTAATGAACAAATCAAACAAATTGAAACAAGCATAAATGAATATCAGGAACAACAACAACGTTTAAAGGCTAAAAAAAAAGATGATGGCGAAGATTTAGATGCATTTATGGAAAATTTAAAAGAAAAAGAAATTAAATTGGATAAAACTGAAATTCGAAAATTAAGAGTAAGTAATATTTCTTTTCCAGTACTTGTCCAACTTAGAATCTTTTTTTAGCAGAGTTATGAATTTTTGTATCATGAACAAAGCTTTTTTGGATACTTTTCTGTATGAAATATAACAAATATATTTTTATTACAGCTGGAAGAACAAAGACTTAAATCTGAAAAACATCGAGTGGAAAGGCTTATTAAAATTGCTAAACCTGTAGATTTACCACATAGTGTGCAAGCCACAAATCAAACTCAATCTCAAGGACAGAATGTGGTTAAAAAACAACTACCAATGATTGGTAAACGTAATCAATTTAGTAAATTTAAAGTTGTAAAAATGGATACATCTAAACCAAAAGAAATGATACCTGCAAAGTTTTTTGGTTCAGATGAAGAGGAAGTAGAAGAGGATGAAGGATTACTTGAAAAAAAATGTCAAGAAAGGGAGCAGAATAAAGCAATATTGGATAAAACGGCTGCAAATGAAAATAATTCAAAAAGTGCAGAAAATATAGATACTACTGAAAACAAAAAAGAAACTGAAATAGTAAAAGAAAATGATGGATCTAATCCATTGTATGAAAATCAGTCCGATAAATCTGCAAAAGCTATTGCAGGTGACAAAATTGAAGAAATCACAGATTGTGTCGAAAGTTTACCTGAAACGGTAGAGAGTAATAACACAGAAACTGTTAATAGCAGTAAAAAACGACGTCACCGCATACGACAACGTGGTAAACGTCAAGAAGTCGATATAGACGATGATGCAGAATATGAATCGTCTGATAAATATGCCAAATGGGTACCACCAGAAAATCAAACTGGTGATGGCTTTACAGAATTAAATAAAAAGTTTGGTTATTAAATTAAGTGTTTAACAAAGTATATCAGAATATATTAAGAAAATATTCCAGACAAATTAATAAAATAACATATTTTGAACTTTAGAAAACTTGAAATAAAATGAATGATGTAAATGGACATTGAAAAATGTAAAAATTGCATTTTTCATAATTTAAAATTTTATTTTATTAATCGCAAACAAAATTCTATTCTAAACCTGAAGAAAATCCATACAAAAATAATAATGGCTTTCTACTTCTTACGCTCATATTTGAATTCATATACTGGAGGTGCATCTTTGGTGCCACGCTGTTTTCTTTTAGGTTTCAAGAGTCGAGGCTGTTGTAGGGCACGTTTTAATTCCAGTTTTTGTTGAACAATCGCTAATTCTTTCTCTCTTTCAATTCTTTTTGTAAGCTCCTGATAAGCTTGTTGTTTTAACAAATTAGCTTTCATTATTTCCTACGAAAATATAATGTAGTATAAAAATAATTTTCCATTAAGAAATATCTTTTTTTTTTACCTCAGGACTTAGTTCAGGAATTTGTAATTTTTCCAAATCTTTCAATCTTGGTCTATTAGTTTTTCTATCCAGCATACAAGGATGCGTTTCCAAACGTTCGGCCAATGCTAAATTACTTAATTCTTTGCCCTTAACTACACCCTCTTCGTCCGAATTTTCATCTCCTTCGTTGTCAAAGAAAAGATGTTTATTTTGAACTGTATTAGCAAAATCAATCATGTGCAATTGGGACTGCAAACGCTTTATTTTCTTAGCTTCTATTGTACGTTTCATTGTTACATATTTAAGATCTTGTGTTTCCATTAAGGCTAATTGTTCCTTGGAGTGTTCATCTTTTTCTTCCTCATCATGATGTTCACCATCGTGTAACTTGGAACGTATCATATGATGATAAAATTCATCAGGATTTTTATTCAATGCCCTTTTGTGCAAGATTTGTAAAGTTTTGGCTTTCCGTTCAGCATCGCGAGCTCTTTTGCGATAATCTTTTTTCTTTTCCAATAAACCCAAATGTGCTCGTGACTCTGGCTGATGTCTTTCTCTGTGGACTTTTTGATTGCTTTTCGAAGCTTTCTTCCAAGATGACATTCTGTTTTCTTATTTATATTATTATAAATAGTTTAATAGAAATTGGTGTCCACTATAGAGTAAAGAAAACAATAAACAAATAAATATCAAAGCACATGTACGGGGAATGATTTTGAGATGCCAGACTATTATTCAATTTTATACCGGAAAAGCACTAAAAGAGAGTTTTGTAACTTGTAAAAAATGTTCAAAGATGGTTTACTACTACAGTGTAATCGCAAAAACGTGAAAGTTCAACAACGTGAACAATTTTATTTTTTAATTTTTGGTGTTTATAAATTGGGAAATCTCCGTATAAGAATAATATGTTTTTATTTCTATTTCTAGAAACATAGAATACCTGTTTCTGGTCATTAAAGAAAAATATATATTTATGTTTACGAAACGAAAACGTAAACATCCTTGGACAAAATTATGCCAAGTTTCCGTGTGCCTAAAATAATGATTCAAATATATTTTATTTTAATGTTGAGAACGACGAAAAATTTTTTGAAAATGTTTTTCTTTTTTATTCCAAAAAAAAAAAAAAAAAAAAAAAAAAA
>MINK01187594.1:100686-116828 GCA_001735545.1 Phormia regina
AGCTACGCAACGCATAAATTATATTAACCCAGTCGTTGCATTATTTTGTTATTAATATTTTTTATAATAAAATATGGAGGTGTTTAAATTATGTGCTCAGTAAAAATAATGAATTGCAAATTAAAATTTCCGACTCAATGGAAATATATTAAAATAAGAAAAAACAAAAAGCACATTGTATTTACGTACTTCGGCACTTCAAAGTTGAACAATTTTCATCTTTGTAGTACTTCAAGCTGAAGCTTGACGTATTGATTTGGTTCCGTTTTATATAAATGCATGCATTCTACTGCAGCTGTCAGTCGCAGTTGAAGCGAAAGTATTCTATGTAGTTGAGCCTACAGAATAGTACTTACGTACTTCAGTACTTCAAAGTTGAACATTTTTCATCATTGAAGTACTTTACGCAGAAGTTTGACGTAATTACTTGGCTAAATTCCATATATGTAAATGAATGTATTTTACTGCAGCTGTCAGTTGCAGTTGAAGTGAAAGTATTCTATGTAGTTGAGCTTTAAAGTGCAAAATTAATTTTAATACATGATTTTTTTTAAACGTGAAAATTACAATAAATAGGCATCCCTGTTGTAAACAGAATATTAAATGATATGGCAACAATAAGATTAGACGAATTGGGAAGAAGAGGAAGAAATAAAAACAAATCGCAACACACGTGCATTTATTCCTTTAATAGACTTTATTATAGCAAGTGTTTTTCCTCGAAAAATTAATTTATATTAATTAACATAAATATTTTTATAAAATTATATAAAAATGGTTAAAAAGAAGATTGACAATCGCATCAGGGTTATGATCGAAAATGGTGTAAAACTAGGACATCGTACAATGTTTATAATAATAGGTGACAAAGCCAGAGATCAAGTGCCCATCCTTTACGATATTCTAACAAAATCCACTGTTAAAGCTCGACCAACAGTTTTGTGGTGTTATAAGAATAAAGATGAAGCCATATCCAAGTAAGTTTTAGTAAAACACTTAAAACAATGAATAAAATTTTATTATATATTTGTTCGTAGTCATGGTAAAAAGCGAGCTAAAAAAATAGCAGCTGGGAAAATTGATATCAATGATGCGGATCTATTTGATACATTCCGTGTATCGACTACTATACACGGTCGTTATTATTCTGAAACTCATGCCATATTGGGTAGAACTTATGGTGTTTGTGTTTTACAAGATTTTGAAGCCTTAACACCCAATCTTTTGGCTCGTACTGTGGAAACCGTAGAAGGAGGTGGTTTGATAATATTGCTGCTTAAAACTTTAACATCTCTTAAACAATTATTTACTATGAGTATGGATGTGCACAAACGTTTTCGCACAGAATCGCATCAAACAGTTACTTGCCGTTTTAATGAAAGATTAATACTTTCATTGGCCGATTGCAAAAGATGCCTTGTGGTAAATGACGACTTAACCGTGTTGCCCTTGAGTTCGAAAACCATTAATGTTGATCCAGTAAATGTAAGTTTTACAATTTAAATTTATTTGAAAGACTGACATGTGCTTATTAATTCTGGATTTTTTAGCCTGCTGATATCCATAAATCAGAAAATAATGAATTGTTGCTTGAACTTAAGGAAAGCTTAAGGGATACTCCTCCAGCTGGTCCTTTGGTAAATCTTTGTAAAACATATGATCAAGCTAAGGCGGTAGCACAATTTATTGAAGCTCTAGCTGAGAAACAATTAAAGTAGGTCGCATATCTTATAACATCTCACTTCACCAAAATATATTTGTTACTGATTTCCATCCATATTCCTTATTTTGTAGACCTCCCACATCCCTAACAGCAGCTCGTGGTCGAGGTAAATCTGCTGCTATGGGTCTTTCCATCGCAGCAGCCATTGCTTTTGGATATGTTAATGTTTACGTAACTTCTCCACATCCTGAGAATTTAATAACATTATTCGAATTTGTATTAAAAGGATTTGATGCTTTAGAATATCAAGAACATACAGATTATACAATTATACGTTCTACAAATCCAGATTACAAGAAAGCTATTATACGTATTAATATAACACGTTCAAATCGTCAAACCATACAATATATTGCGCCAAATGATACACATCTATTAAATGCTGCTGATTTGCTATTGATTGATGAAGCTGCCGCTATTCCCCTGCCATTGGTTAAGAAAATGATGGGTCCTTACTTGATTTTCATGGCTTCGACCATTAATGGCTATGAGGGTACAGGAAGATCTTTGAGTTTAAAATTAATATCACAATTGCAAAAAGAAAATAACGCTCCACCGCCGGTAATATTTTTTAATTAAAAAAGATCAACGTTTAATTAAATAGTTTTTTTTTTTTTTTTTAATTTTAGATCAAACTTGAGGAATCTATACGTTATACGGAGGGTGATGATATTGAAAGTTGGTTGGTAAATCTTTTGTGCTTAGATGCCACCAACACAGTTCCACATATTAGTTCAGGTTGCCCTACTCCTGATGTCTGTGAACTTTATTACGTAGATCGTGATGCTTTATTTTCTTATCATAAGGCAGCCGAATCATTTTTGCATCGTTTAGTATCAATTTATGTTTCTTCTCATTACAAAAATAGTCCCAATGATTTGCAAATGATGAGTGATGCACCCGCTCATCATTTGTTCTGTTTGTTGGGACCTATACAAAGAAAAGATCAATTACCCGAGATTCTGGTTGTAGTGCAGGTGGCTTTAGAAGGTGAAATTTCAGCACAAACTATAACCGACTCTTTGGGCAGAGGGAAAAAAGCCAGTGGTGATTTAATACCTTGGAATATATCAGAACAATATGGTGATAGAGAGTTTCCTAAGTTGGCTGGTGTTAGAATTGTGCGCATTGCCACCCACCCCAACTATCAAAGAGTATGTTAAAATTTGTCCAAATTATTTATTATTTTATTTATTTATTTATTTATTTATTTATTTATTTATTTATTTATTTATTTATTTTAATTAATTTTATTTAATTTTTAATTTTATTGGACATTTATGAAGTTACTTCCTTTTGTTTTCAGATGGGATATGGAAAAAGAGCTATTAAATTATTGAGAGACTATTATGCTGGAAAATGTACTGATCTTAATGAACATGT
Source organism: Phormia regina (assembly GCA_001735545.1). Taxonomy (NCBI): domain Eukaryota; kingdom Metazoa; phylum Arthropoda; class Insecta; order Diptera; family Calliphoridae; genus Phormia; species Phormia regina. Next base: position 103,793 of record MINK01187594.1, read on the forward strand.
AAATAATGATGACGAAAATGGTATTGAAGAAGTAGAAGATGAACAATTGGGTTTATTAAAAGAGCAGATACGCCCAAGGCGCAAAATACCTACACTATTAAAACGTTTAAACGAAAGGTTGCCGGAACATATTGACTATTTGGGTACTTCTTATGGCTTAACTCAAGAACTATTAAAATTTTGGAAAAATTTGGGCTTTGTACCCGTTTATTTGAGTCAAAAAGCTAATGATTTGACTGGAGAACACTCCTGTATAATGCTACATACATTGGACAAATCGGGCCTAAATCAAAAGGTAAATGCCGAATGGTTGAGTCTCTACTACAATGATTTTAGAAGACGTATTATCAAACTGCTAAGCAAATCATTTAGAGAATTTCCAACCAGTCTAGCTTTGTCTCTGCTGGACAATAAATGCGTTAAAATTGAAGTCGAAGAATTAAATAAAGAAACATTAGATGTGTACTTTTTACCACATGATTTACAACGTCTAGAATCTTATTCACGCAACCAGATCGAATTCCGTTTAATATTGGATTTAACCAATGACATAAGTTATTTATACTTCCAAGGGAAAATGAGTGAACTACAAATTGATGCTTTACAAAAAGCCATACTTTTAGCAATTGGTGTACAGGGAAAAACTGTAGACGGCATAGCGGATGAATTAAATATGCCCGGAAATCAAATATTGGCCAAATTTTATGATTTAATTAAAAAATCATCGAAATATTTCTCGAATGTTATCGAAGGTCACATTGAAAGCACAATGGTAAGTGGAACCAAACTTAAGAGAGGTGAAGATTTCGAACCCATATCATTGTCTCTAAACGAAGAGCTAGAAGAGACCGCCAAACAAATAACGAAAAAACAAAAGGATGAACTAAAGAGACTAAAAATGGAAAATCTTAAAGAGTTTGCAATTAAAGGCAGCGACGAGGATTGGTCAAAGGCATTATCTGGGAAAGATGGCAAACCAAAGCTGATATCAGTTAAAAGGTGAAATTTTTTACTTTATGTTGAGGAATATTATAAAATAAATATTTATCTTGTTTTATTTTTTAGTGGTATTAAACGGTTAGATGAACCCTTAGATAACTTAAACTCGGATAGCAGTAAAGAACCAAAAAAGAAAAAAATGAAGTTTGGAAAAAAATCGTTAAATAAATCAGTTATTTAGGATTAAATGTTTTTTTTAAATATGTATATATTTTTGTATACAAACAAATTTTATAAATGTAAAATTACTTTATTTTAATTGTGACAGTTGATAAATAAAAATGTTAATACATTTTATCTGTTATCTTACAAACTCAATACATAAAAATTAGATATAGTTTTTATTTTTTCATATCAATAAAATAAAATTTATCACCAAATAAACCTCTTTTTCAGAAAGGTGATAATCCTCTTCGCAATGAATTAATGATATCTTTTAGCAAAAAATATACATGTTAGCGTGCAAATTTTACATGCTTAATGATTTTACAAGATGTAAAGCATTTTTAATCATATTAATTATAGTTTTTTAAGCAAGTTATTATTTATAGATTTTTTTTAGCAATATCACCTAGATGATTATCAAGCAATATTTTCAAATTTTTTTCCGGGCGTATTGATTTCTTATTGCTCAGATGTATCGTCGGTGACGCACATGAACATTGCGGTAATAATTTTTCCACCTAAGATATAAATTCGAATCATATTTGTATTATTTTGCTTCTAGGAAAAACATTAACATTTTTTGTGTCTTTGTTTAGCTGATTTTTTCTTTTTTAATTTTTTAAACTATTTTATTACATAGAATTTTGATTTAAAAATTTAAGATATTGACCACTGCAGTTTGCAAAGTACTAAAATTATCTTTATTATATTACAAAAGTTAGAACATAAACATTATAAACAGCTTTTCACCACATTTTCTTAAAATAAATAAACTCATAAAGGGAAATTTTTCACAATGGAAAATTCGAAGGGGTAATTTTATTGAATTGCTTCTCCTTTAAATGGGAATGATTTTAGTTCCCCTAAAAGTAAAAATAATTGGAATGAAATGAACTTTTCCAATTTCTATTCAAGATTCATTTATCTAAATAAAATTCTTCCTTCCTTTTATCAAAGTAAATACCTATACACAAGGAAATATTTCCAGAAAACCAATGAAGTTCAATTCAGTTAGCAAATTACCATTGAAACTACAAGAACATTAAAAAAAGGCTAAACGCGTGAAAATTTAGAATTTTATATATACATATACATAAAAATATATTTTGTTGTTGCTGTTGAGAAAAACGAATAGAACGAAAATTATAATTAAATTAAAAAACTTAAAAGTAAAAAATTGGGGAAAACATTAATGAAACCAAATTTTGCCCACCTTTGAAACTAAACATTTACTTGAAGCAAGAAAAGAAACGAAATCTTTTCAAGAAATATAATTTTGCATATGATTGATACCAGTGTAGTGTGACGTTTAATTTATTTTACTTATAATTTGTCATAAAATAAAATATATTTTTAGGCGCGCGCGTTACCCTATACAAAAAGAGTATAATAAAAGGTATGAGAGCATTAACTCTCGTGTTTCTCAACAAATAAAACAAGTTACTCTTTTCAACCTAAAATTTCTCTTTAAAACAAAATATAAGAGAAGATAAAATAAAAATAATTGGCATAATTTTAGGCAAAAGATAAGAAATTTTTATATTTAGTAAACAGTTTTCGTTACATTTATATGATCGTATTTTACCTAAATATAACGTATTGGTGTCAAGTGTTATTTTAAAACTAAAACCTTACTAAACAAAAATACCTAAAGATAACAACAGTATTAATTAAATGTTATTCCCTATGAAGTGGTTTTCGATAATTAATAGAGCCCATGTGTGGTTTACAGTATAAAACACGAAATAGTCCGTCTCAAAAGACGTCCTTGCGCTGGGGCGATAGTTGTGGCAATTAAATTGAATAAAGTCTAACAACAAGGCATTTTATTGCACACGCTACAAGTCTACGAAAAGCTAAAAAAACAATTCCTATTTGTTAAACTACTAATTTATTAAAAACAAAAAATAATATTTACCTATATATAAATAAGCATAAGTTACCTGTCAAATGTGCTGTGTTTGAAATTTATTTATCTTAAAATAAAAGAAAACCTATTTTTTCTTTAACATACATAACTAAAAAACAAAAGAAAAAACAAAAAAAAAAACGTTGCATAATTTTAAGCTTTAACTTATTTTCCTTCGTTTACTTACAACTTAAATAATTGCTGTTTGAGAATAATTTATGAGTTTATGGTTTTTGTTACAACATTTTTGTCGTCACTTTATAAGGTAAGATTTTTATGGGAAAGTTCTTTTCCAGGTTTTCATTCCATTATCCTTATCATTTTTTTGTTTTCCTAAACTGCGCACGATGTCAATGTGAAATTTTGTCAATGAATTTTTTATTTAACTGTTTTGCTATAGGAGAAACTCTAAAAATCGTGGTAGAAAATAAATGAAAGAGAGAAATAGATACATTTTTCGTATACAACTCTCTTAAGAGTATAGTTTAATGTTTTAAGAAGAAGCATACTTTTAGGTACTTGCAAGTATATACACATACAAAAAATCAACTACATTCTATATGGATTTTATTTGTTATAAATACTTAAAGCTTTTTTTTTAATTTGTTTATTAAAAGTTTAACATAAATGAATAAAGACAAAAGTAAAGATAAGTATAAAAAGCATGCCAGAATAACAGTATAATAAAATAAAAAGCTATATTCCGCATCATTTTTAGCTTTTTTTAAATTTTAATCCAATTAATTCAAAAATGATCTTAATTTTAATTTATAACACACTAACTAATAAGTGCTTATTATATAAATTGTACGCTAATAATTTCCAAATGTAAAATTGTTATTAGTAATTTTTAAATTTCAATCGATTTTTTTTTGTAAATAAATGTGTAATTTCTAATAGACTAGTTGTATTTGAATACAATTGCATGTACATATCTGAAGAATGTACAATTTATAGTTTGGAAGTGGGTATCTACATCCACTTTAGGAGGAAAGCTATATGTAACTATTACATATGCTACCTTCTTATCTTATTGAAGTGAATAAAATAATAATAATAAAAATTTTGCGTACCAAAATGGAAAAAGTTGGTCTGGACGAGTAGATAATATTTGGATTCATTTACCAATAATAATAAACTATTTTTGTGATTTAAAAAAAATAAATAAAATAATTAAGAATAAAAATTTTTTACTAATTTTTTTATAGTTTTATGAAGAAGATAAATTTTTATTAAAAAGCATGAGCATGAGCACTATTATGACTATAAAAATATCCCTTGGAACTTGGAAGAAAAATCATATTTTTTGACAAAAATGTCAGGAATTTCATATAAAATCCTTTCTGCTATATCGATTTTATATTTATTTTAGAGATTTATTTCATAAAAAATATGATCTTTTGGTTTAACATTTTACTATTAAGAAGAATTAAGTCGGGGTTGATACACAGCAATTTTTCTTTCGTAATTCGGAGATCGAATGCGCAAAAAAGTAAGGAGAATGTGAATGCTTAATATTCCCTCCTTCTCTCTCCCCTATAAATTCAGAATTGCAGGAAGTAAATTTACTGTGTGTGAACTCAGCCAAATGTAAAAATTAACAGGCATACAATTTTAGTATCTGTATATATTTTTTTGCATTTTAAAATATATTTATTATCAGCATTATTGCAGCATTTTCCAAAACGTTAAATTTTTCTTAAATAAAGATTGTGGAGAAAAAAATGCTACAAATTAAATGTTATATTAAGAACTGTTTTCTTTGATACAATTAATTGCTTAATTGAAAAAGCACCAGCATAATATTTTTCGTTATTTAATATTGTTATCTCTTAAAATTCACTATTATGTTTTTGGCGAGATAATATTAAGTTGATTCAGCCACTGGATATATAATGTTTTTTTTTTTACTATCTAATAGGTATAAAAACACGTACATATTAAAAATTTATGAAATATTGATATTTAAATCGAAATTTAGTAGTATTTGTTTTAAATTTATTAATACCCGTATTCTGAACTTTCTGACAATGACAAAATTACAATTTATTTTTTTTTTATGAAATTGTTTTTTAAATTGTTATTCATTCTGAATGAAATTAGTTTTATCTCCTGTAATGCCTGTAATATTATCACGCCTAATTTAAATGTTTTATTGTGTGTTTATTGTGATTTTATTGTTTTTGATCCAATATTATCTTCAATTCTTCAAGATTTGAAATTAATTTGTCGTTTTTTACAATTAGTCGAAATGAATTAAATTTTGATTTAAACGCTATTTTTCTAAATTTAAAAAATTGCAACCAATATTTTCAAAATATGTATTCAAAAACAGGCTTTTCCAAAAATTCGAATAATTGTTCGCCCTAGTTTATACTTTCATACATATAGTACGAGAAGTTGAGATGTTATTAACGTATTTAATTAATAACCTTTATATATTTGTATTTATGTATGTATGTATAAATTAACAAAATAAAATAGGTAAATATTTAAGAGTTTTCGCTAATACGAACTTTAATAACAAAAGAAATTCCTAAATATTTTCTCAAAATATAAATATTCTATAAATGTTTAAGATAGTTAAAAAATTATTAATATAGCAAATTAAAATAACTTTTGATCTTAAATACTATATAAACTTTTTTATACTAAAGTTTTACTTTGGATGTCATCTCTTCGTTGTATTTATTATACCCTACAAAATATTGTACTCAGAGAAAAAAATCTTTCTACCCCTACCTTAAAGTATACCGTTCGACTCATGATCAATTTCTGAGTCCGACCAGACGGACGAACGTACATGGTTAAATACATGTACGTATGTCTGTCCGTCTGTAAAGCTTGTGCACAATTTTAAAGATAATTTGATGAAATTTCGTACGTATGACTTTTTTGCACAAGGACGAATTTGAACATGATTGGCCCATTATTTCATAGAAATATTTTAATGAAAATAATTACAAATAAGTTTTATGTAACAAAAATCCGTATACCAAATTTCGTGAAGTCCGGTCCATAATTGACTATAGTTCTCATATAATTTCGGAAATCACCCAAAGGTGTACAAATACATATGAATCTTCGTATTGGCGTAATATTCTGCATTTGTATTTTTTCTATTTTTCACTTAATACAAGTATAGGTTCTTAATTTGCTCCTTCCTTTATTTTGGTACACATAGGCAATGGTGTAGGGTATCATATGGTCGGGCTTTACCGACTATATCTTTCTCTCCCGGTTTTTTTTATGAATTTCTAGAACGCCAATATAATTTTACTTTCCGAGCAATATAAATAAAATGTGTTTAATTATAATTCTTTATAATATTATTCAAAGCCATTTGCCTTTCATTTTAATTTTAAATTTTATTAATATAATAATAGTAAGCACATTCTGAAGTGCAGTGGCATTTAACATTTAATATTTATATATTTTTAATAGCGATTATTAACGTTGTAGGTGGTAAATAATGTCCTTTTGTTGCTACTGCTGCTCTTATAAACTATTTGTATATCATGGTCTTTATTAAGGACATGACATTTAATATTACAAAAAATAAAAACAAAAAGTAATGTAATGTAGGTATATACTTGCTATTTACAAGCAGTGTTTGAAAGCAGTGATTTGTAAAGACTTTTCTAAATTGGACTTCGCTACTGCTTCTACAAATTTAAAATTTTCTAGCAATAGCATCAGTCTTGCTTTTAATTAAGTTCATAAAGTTCAGTAAAAATAAATAATTACATAAAAAGCAGTAATGCAAACATTTTTCTCCTACTTTTGCTTTTTTATTTTGATAGAAATAAAAGGTTGTCTTCAAAAAAGGTGATAATATTTTTCCACTTTAAAATCCATTATTTTCCTCTGGACCATACATTTTTTTCCATGTTTCTAAAAGAATGATTAATATAAATGCATGTAAAACGGTGGGTCAGTTGGGGTAACAGTTTCTACGTCCCCCAGACCCGCTACGAATCTTTTCCCCTCCAAATCAACTACCATACACCTCTGTAGCAGTTCTAAAGAACAGAATTACTTCCAAAAAATTCCTTTAGCTACAAAATGTGATAGCATTTGAAACCCTGTTAATAAGCAAACTGTGGTTAAAGGAGATTTTTTATTAAACGAAATAATAGAAAAGGGTGCCTTTACTAATTTAATAAATTACATTATTTAATGTTAGTTCATGTATTTGTTTCCGTTTTTTAATGAAAACCATATTAACAAGGACATTATTAAAACAGCAACCACATTTTGAGCCATTGTCCTTACAACAAGGTAACAAAACAAAATGGAATGTTAAAAAGCATTTTTGTACAAACTTTGAATATATCTTATTTTCTTAAGAATAATGATAATAAAAAGTTCTTTAGGGATATTTCATACGAATATTTTACACAAAAATTTTTATTGTTAATGTTTGGAATTTTTTTATAATAGTTTAGCAATTATTTTAATTGATAATAAAATTAATAATAAAAACACAAAGAAATAAAATTTAACAAGTGAAAATAAATTAATTTAATAGTAGCACATATATGCACTAGTATGACATCTGTTTTTCATTTTGAGAAACGATATCTTAGAATGAAGTACATTTCATCTGGGAACATTTGGGACCATCCTAATTAGTTAAACTCAAGCTTTGACAAATTTTGCTGAAATTCGACATGCATTTATAACAAAATATATTTACCGTCATTTTAAATAATATTTTATGCATCAAAAAACAGTAAGTTATCTGTGATTCGATTAAACGGCAACGTCGATTATCCGGTTAAAAAAATTTGTAATTGTTTTCTGTTTTCCATCCACTTAATTTTATTTTTGCATCGATTAACGATGGTTACCTCTATTATCCTGGATTCTAAACATATTTTTTTCTCGATACATTTTGAGCTTTAAACGACATGTGAATAAAATAAAAAAAGGAAATTCCCTAGTTTGAATGAGGGTAAGGTAAAATGCTGCTTTCATGAAAGCTAAAAAAGTTAACGAAGATATTTATTTGAAAAAGAAGAAACTACGTGAAATGAAATCCTTATGTATTGTTCACTATTTTTTCCTATCCTTCAAAAAGTTTTTACTCAATTAACCGTGGACTGGAAGAATGCTTCCAGTCCCGACCGTTACAGATGATCGAGGTCCTACTGTATTTGAAAAAATATATTTTTTCATGATTAAGCTCAGTCTTAAAAAGTTGCCAATTTTGACTTTCGAATAATTGAACAATCGAATTTTTGTTGTAAAAAGTCGATTTGAAAATTTTTGATTTGAAAATTGTCGCTGAATCGACTTTTTTAAGCCAAAAGTGAAAAATAGTTGGAAAGGCCGGAAATAGTAGGAACAATTTTTTTTAGCAAATTATTCTATTTAAAAGGAATAGTTTCTTAGCAGTTTTTGTTTATATATTTATAAATCATTTAATACGTATTTTCGTATAAAATCAACACTTTAATTTTTTCACACTTATGTACATTAGGGTAGCCCCGTTTGTATGGAGAAATAATAAGGTATCGATGCTCAAATTGAAATTTACTACATTCTCAGTGATAATTTCTCAAAAATGTCGTCCTTTCATTACCTTATCGTGACATAGATTCTAGATCAAAATGAAAATATGTATTTTTTCGGTTTTTTAATTTTTTTGTATTTTTGCCAACGGAGCAAATGCAAGATTTGGTATCCCAAGAATGCACTTTTGTATGCACATTTAATGACGTAATAAAAATGTAGGACCAGGTCCAATTAGGATTAAAATTTTGCAAATTTTCAGAAAAAATGTTGATATTTTAATTTTTTACACATATATTAAAAAAAATTCGACCAAAAAAATAAAATATAATTCCATAGTTAAACCGAATCAATTTTTCGTTTTTAAGTTTCAAACTTGTTTGAATTTTATTAGAATTTTGAATTATATACAAAATGTTTCTATATAGGAAGGATTTATACGAATTTAGCATCAAACTACTGATATTTAATTTAATTAACAAACAACGAAATAAATTAAGTTTAAGCGAAATAACCACTAAAATGTGTCTAAAACCTATTGCTACACTTTGTTATGGAAAAAACTGGTGGAATTGTAACCAAATACTCTTTTGTCATAATTTTTGTAAATATAAATTATCTATTTTCATTTCGATCTAACTCAGAAAAGGAGTTTTAAAATTAAGTAAATTTTTACCTAAGCTGGGCACATCTATTCATTTCATTTTGGAGCCACCGTAATATATGCGTTTTTACAGATTAGTCCCGATTGAATTTTAAAATTGAAAGGAATTTTAAATGGGACATGCGAGAGTGATTCAAAGTTTTCATTGTAGAAAATAAATTATTTAAGGGTAAAATATTAAAATTTAAAATTTGTTTCAAAATAAGATCGGGAGGTTTATATAAAACAGTCTAGGGAATTCAACCTTCAACTCTGGGGCTTATAGATTAGCACACTATCTACCAGCCTAATGGCCTAACAAACCCAAAATATATAACGAAATGTGCAAAGAATATTAATTAACATTTAGGGATTTGAAACTTTTTCAGTTCAATGCAGAAAATCAATTGTTTTAAAAATTCTTTATAGAATTTTTGATGGCTCTAATAACAATATGTATTTGTGCCAGTTTATAAATAATATTTTAGTTTGTTTGCTATTATAATTATTATTTAGATTGATCCCTTCTATTTTATTTTCTTTATAGATACATATAATTGTTTGATGATTATTGGAATGACTAAATAATCTACGATAGACATATAAAAAATCGAATTGAAAAGCAATTTTGTGTAGTAAGAAAGCGTCAACAAAAACAACAACAACTACACTTTACTAAATGTAACAACAAAGTATTAAATAAAAAAATATTAAAAAAAACATATCACTAAATTTTAAGAACAAATGGTAGTAAAGGAAAAATAAAGTAACTACTTTTTGCAAAAACACAAAAATAACAAGAAAATAAATAAATAAATTTAAATCAATTATTTATTGAATTGAATAAAACAAGAAACATAATTACATATATACAAACAAATAAAAATAGACTTAAGAAAGTAAACAAAAGGAAAATATATCAACTAAATTAAAACTACTACCAACTACTCACCAACGCTACTGGGTACAAGTAAAAAAAAAACAAAATAGCAGTAGAAAGTATAAACAACTGCAACAACCAAAAAGAAGATTATTTATTGACAAAGAAGGTTAAAATACATCAATATAACAAACATTGTTTGTATTTACAACCAAATAACATCCCTAACCTCCCATATACAATTAAAGTCTTTCAAGGTTTTAAGTAAAGAAAAAATAATAATAAAATAGGAAAAAATAAACAATAGACCAAATCTTTCACGTGTGGTTGAGTACATTTGTGTGAGTGTGTGTTATATTTGTTTAGAAAAGGAACCACTACTACAACAACTATCGTATTTCTACTTACTATAAAATGATTAATATTGCTGGTGTTGTGAGCATTGTGCTCTTCTATTTGCTCATCTTATTTGTGGGTATTTGGGCTGGTCGTAAAAAGGAATCCGGCAATGATTCAGAGGAGGAGGTTATGCTGGCTGGCCGTTCAATTGGTCTTTTTGTGGGCATATTTACAATGACCGGTAAGTGTTTCAATATTTATGTATGTATTTGTGATGTAAATATGATAATAATCATCAATGCAAATATTAGATATAAAGAAGTGTGATTGAAAAGAAATATTATTAATCATAATATAACATCTAGGGTAGTTTGGATTATAATTTTTTTGGGTTGCGAAATCAAATTAAAAGATTTCATATTAACAGTAATTAAAGGATTTTATATTTACAATAATCGAAACATCGAAAAATAACCTATTACTATATAAATATCCAATTTAAACCTCGGATTCCTTACTAAATAAAAATTTTAAATACGTTCTTTAGACATATAGATGAATAAGTTCTATTTCGATTTAAATAATCGCACATCAAAAAACTAAACTAAAAGTAAAGCAAACATTTGGGAAACATATTTAGATCGATTAAAAATCTAGAGGAAGCTTTTACAAAAAATTTTCTTGTAAGAATACGAGATAAGCTACAGGATGTCAAAGTATGATTTGTTGCTATCGTTGAAGATTAGCTTGATATTTAAAAATTAAACGAGAGAAAAAGGTGTATGTGCAACAAAATATGGGAAGGAGCCATTTATAGACCATTGCCATTGTCAATTATGGGCCTATCTTTATGAAATTTTACACTGTTATTAATACTTATAAAAATAATATTTGTTTCGAATATTAAATTGATATTAACATTTTTGTGGGATTTATGCACGTTAATGTGATTTTCGAAAGAGGGGTTTATGGTAAATTATTAACCGATATTAAAATATTTAAATTTTTAAGGTAATTTAGGGTGAGAACATTTGTATGAAGGCTAGGTGAAATAATTGGCTGATCATGACCCAAAACAATAAGCTTCGTCCTTGTACAGAAAACATCATATGTACCAAATTTCATCAAATTAAGACCCGTACTTCGCGCACAAGCTATACATGTACAGGCAGCCAGCCAACTAAACGGACGGACATGGTTAAATCGACTGAGAAAGTGATTGAAGGATGGGTGTAGGAAGATTTTTTCCCTGCGTTACAATATTTGCACAAACATATAATATCCCAACGAAAAAATTTAAAATGATTTTTTAAATGGTACTTTGAAGATGATCTAAATTTAATTTAAAAAAAATTAAAGTTTTCGTTCGTTATGTTGAACACAAAAACTCATACATTCAAATAATATTTACAGCTACATGGGTGGGTGGCGGTTACATAAATGGAACGGCTGAAGCTATTTATACCTCTGGTTTGGTTTGGTGTCAGGCTCCCTTTGGCTATGCATTAAGTTTAGTTTTTGGTAAGTTTGAACTTAAAGATTATGCTCTAGTTATTACCATGAACATTTAAATGTTACAAAATGTTAATTTTCCATTTCCTTTTTATAGGTGGTATCTTCTTTGCCAATCCTATGCGAAAACAAGGTTACATTACCATGTTGGATCCTTTGCAAGATTCGTTTGGTGAACGTATGGGTGGTCTTTTGTTTTTGCCCGCCCTATGTGGTGAAGTTTTTTGGGCAGCTGGCATTTTAGCTGCCTTGGGTGCTACACTCTCTGTGATAATTGATATGGATCATCGTACATCGGTCATTTTATCGTCTTGCATTGCCATTTTCTATACACTTTTTGGTGGTCTATATTCGGTGGCCTATACGGATGTTATACAATTGTTTTGTATATTTATTGGTTTGTGGATGTGTATACCTTTCGCTTGGGCTAATGAGCATGTAAAGAGTTTGTCTTCGATGGATGTCGATTGGATTGGTCATGTGGATCCGGAGCAAAGGTGGTTCTATATAGATTATGGACTGTTGTTAATATTTGGTGGTATACCATGGCAGGTGAGATTCAAGTGGAGTGATTTAATGAGTTAAATACGTAAAATTGAGCGCATTTTTGTTAATATATTTTATACTGTTGACTTCTTTTAAATATATGAATTTTTCAATTTATCGTTTTTATTATTTAATTATAACATTTCAATTTAAAACGAATTTTTATATTTTGGTAATTTAAAATTTTTGTAAAAATGTTTTAATTAGAAAAGATTTTTTCTTGTAAAATAAGACTTTTATCAAATCATTCATCATAAGTTTTTGAATTATTTTTTAAACGTATGCAAATTTTGAATTTGAAAATAAAATTTGCGAATTAAATTTTTAAAATAAAAATCGAAAATAAAAACAATATTTTTTACAAAATTTAAAAACCCAGGAAAAATTTTAGAACATGCTCTAAAATTATTAGTTCTAGAACTAGTGTAACCAGAACCACTTCAGATTCCTTAATAACATTCTCAGAGCTAGTGGTTTCACAAACAATACTGACACTAATGGAGTAGAACCTTATTTTGATTCTAAA